>JAPYXV010001733.1:0-13818 GCA_028533065.1 Trachops cirrhosus | reverse complement strand
TGTTAAAGAGACTTATCTAAGAAAAAGAAGATAAAAAACATGTGTAGTAATATGACAGCAAACTCACAGTTATTAACAACCACACCTGAAACAAAAACAAGAAGAAACTAAGCAACCAACTAGAACAGGAACAGAGCCACAGAAATGGAGATCACATGAAGGGTTAGCAACAGGGGAGTGGGAGGAGGAGAGAGGGGGGAAGGGTACAAAGAATAAGTAACATGGATGGTAGGTAGAAAACAGGGGGAGGGCAAGAATAGTAGGGGAAATGTAGAAGCTAAAGAACTTATGACACATGTACATGAACTAAAGGGGGGGAGTGTGGGTGGGAGAGGGTGTTCAGGGTGGAGGGGAATGAAGTGGGGATAATAGGACAACTGTAATAGCATAATCAATAAAATATATTAAAAAAATTGTTAAAATGTACATATTATCCAAAGCACTCTACAGATTAAATGCAATCTCTATCAAAACATCAATGACGTTTTTCACAGAACTGGAACAAATATTCCTAAAATTTATGTGGAACCACAAAAGACCCCAAGTAGCCAAAACAATCTTGAGAAAGAAAAACAATGTTGAAGGTATCATGCTACCTGATATCAAACTATACTACAGTATAGGCCACAGTAATCAAAACAGCACAGTAATGGCATCAAAATAGACATATAGATCAATGGAACAGAATAGAGAGCCCTAAAATAAACCCAGGCCTATGTGATCAATTAATCTATGACAAATCTACATAATGGAGTAGACAGTTTCTTCAAAATATGGTGTTGTGAAAACTGGACAGATACATGCAGAAAAATGAAACTGGATCACTTTCTTATGCCATATACAAGAATAAACTCCACATGGATTAAAGACTTAAATTTAAGACTTGCAACTATAAAACTCCTAGTAGAAAACATAAGCAGTGTACTCTTTGACACTGATGTTAAAATTTGTTTTGTCTATGTCTACTTGGGCAAGGGAAACAAAAGAAAAAAATAACAAATGGGATTGCATCAAGCTAAGAAGTTTCTGTACAGCGAAGACAACCATCAACAAAGGGAAAAGGCAACCCACTGAGCTGAGATGTTTGCCAACGATGTATTCGATGAGGGTTAATATCCAAAAGATACAAGGAATTCATAAAACTTAACTCACCCCCCTAGAAAACCTCAAATGAACAATCCAATTAAAATGTGGGCAGAAGACCTGAATAAACATTTCTTCCAAGAAGACAAAAAGATGGGCAAGAGACATATGAAAAGATGCACAATATCACTAACATCAGGGAAATGCAAATTAAACAAGGAGATAACACCTCACACCTGTCAGAAGGCCATCATCAATAAATCAACAAACAAGCGCTGGTGAGGATGTGAAGAAAAGGAAACCCCAGTGCACTGTTGGTGGGACTGTAAATTGGTGCAGCAACTACGGAAAACAGTATGGAAGTCCCTCAAAAATTTAAAAGTAGAACTACCATTTGACCCAGCAATTCCACTGCTGAGTATTTATCCAGTATTTATCTAAAGTAATCCAAAACACTAATTAAAAAAGACCTGCACCCCTATGTTCACTGCAGCGCTATTTATAATAGCTAAGATACAGAAGCAACCTAAGTGTCCATCACTAGATGAATGGATAGAGAAGAGGTGGTAACATTTATACAATGGAAAATTACTTGGCCAAAAAAAGAATGGAACTTTACCATTTGCAACAACATAGATTTACCTGGAGGGTGTTATGCCAAGTGAAATAAGTCAGGCAGACAAAGACAAACACCATATGATTTCACTTTGTGGAATCTAAAATACAAAGTAAATGAACAAAACAGAAACAAACTCATATATATGGAACAAACTGATGGTTGCTCGACAGGAGGGTGTTGGGGGTTAGATAAAAAGGTGAAGGGAGTAAGAAGTACAAATTGGCAGTTATAAGAATAGTCATGGGGATGTAAAGTACAGCACAGGGAAAATAGTCAGAACTATTGTAATAACTATGCATGGTGCCAGGTGGGTACTGTCTTACTGGGGTGAGCACTTAGTCTGATATAATATATACCTGAAAGTAATATAATATTTCATATCAAGTATATTTAAAAAATAAAAAATTTTAAAGTAAATAGAAAAAGTGGCTGTTTCTGACTTAATCAAGACGAGTAAGAATAAATAAAGAATAGTAAGAGAAACTTTGATACCCCACATGCAAAAATTAATTTGAGATGGATCATGGGCAAAATATGAAAGCTGTAACTATTAAGCTTCTAGAAGACAACAAAGCAGAAAGTGTCCATGACCTTGGGGATCATGACTAGAAAAGGGCAGAAGGGAATTTTCTGGTGTGATGGGAACGTTCTTTATTTTGGTCTGGGTGATGGTTTGGAGTGTACACATTTGTAAAAATTCATGGAACTGTGCACTTAAGATTTGTGCACCGTACTGAATATAAAAATTTCAATAATGAACTGTCAGCATCAAAAACTGTACCTGCTTTCCCACTTGCAAGACTTTAAAGTCGATTCAGATGCACACTTAGTGCCTGCTTTTTCCCAGGTGCTGTGATAAAAGTGAAAAATACATTGACAAACACTTCAGATCCGGCTGGGTCACTGACTTAAGGAGCTTTCAAAAATATTAGGAATAGATAATAAATATTGAGAAGCAAATAACGGCATATATTATTATTGTAAAATATAAAGATGCAAGAAAAATCCACTAGAAAAAAATTAAACTTGACAAAGTAATTTCTATTGGACTTCACAATATGGAATGGCTTCTGCTCTTTAAGAAAACATGCTTTCTCGTTCATATTTGGCAGAGCCTAATATCAGAATTACTTCTCTTCCCTGAGCTCTTATCCATGGAGTTGAGAGATAATATATTTAATTAGGCCTCAGAGTTAAGGTTGGGAGGGGGGATAAGAAATTGTAATATGAACAGTCCACAAAACACGCCAGATAAGTGGCATGCACTGAAAACAGTTAATTATACTCTCCAGCTAGAGAAAGACCCCTTCTTAAACCCCAGGGGACCCACGGCCTCCAAGACTGGGAGGAACAGCAGGATATGTGGAGGAATGAATGAGCTAGACCAGGGGCAGGAGAGCTAATTCTTGTACGAACTGGCCCTTGTTAGCAGAATGCGTTGCAACTGGGTAAGCGATCTAACCTCCCTGAGCCCATTTCCTCGCCTGTAAAATCAGGAGTTTGAATTGGATGAGGTCCTTCCAGCTTTCAAAAACTTTGATGGTTAGCCTACTTGGGCCTATTTCAACTTTCTCAGAAAACCAAAGTTTGAGATCAGAGCAGCAGGTCGGAAATAGTGTGCTGAAATGGGAAAGCCCTTCACTGTGTAAGCAAATGGAACCAACAGGGGTTTAAGGTAAAATGAACAAAGAATTCCCACCCACTGCACCATTATCCCCTGCAGGGCACCTCAGTGACATAACTCTACAGGGTGGGTTTGCAGTCAGGTACTCTGCACTCTCTTTACACTCACTGTTATCAGAATTGAAAAATCCAGAAAGACAAACATTTATTCAGACAGGTGGTATCACAGGCTGAATTGCATCCTCCCCTAAGATTCCTATGTTGAGGACTGTCTCCTGCCACACACTTCAGAATGTGACTTTATTTGGGAACGGGGTCATGGCAAATATAATTAGTTAACAAAAGGTCCTACACTATGATAGGGTGGGCTCTAATCTGACGGGTGTCCTTATGAAAAAGGGGAATTTAAACACAGACAGGTACACAGGGAGAACACTATGTGAAGATAAGGCGGAAGTGGAGGTGATGCTTCTGCAAGCCTGGGAAGCCAAAGACTGAGGGCAAACCACTGGACGTGAGGCCACACGCAGGGACAAGATCCCCCTCAAAGCTCTCAGAAGGAAGTAACACTGCCAACATCCTGGACTTCTGTGCCCCAGAGCTATGAGACAATAAAGTCCTGTTGTTTAAGCCATTAGCGTGTGGTACTCAGTTTTGCCAGGCTAGCAAGCACAGGCAGCATAAACGCGTAATGGAAGACCTTGCCTTGGCAAATAGGCTGGCTCACTAATGATCTCTCCCTTTCCTCAGCCCAGGACAGCAGTTACCTTAGCCTGCAGGAAATTTATACTTTGGGTACTTGAAAAAGAGTACGGTTCCAATTCTTTACTAAACACTACCTTTTCTGTCTTTAAAAAGGAAGTCCCTTGTTCAGTACAATCCGCCAAATATTTGTTGAGCCTTTATTTTTTATTGGGAATCTTTAGACAGCATTTGTGCCTTAGCTTTGAGACTTCACTCAGGGCCTCCTCCTATGATTGTGCTAAACAGGCACAGGGCTGAAATGACCATCCTCATCCTCCACATAAAAGTGCATCATTAGTCAAAACTCAGATTACTATCATGTCCTTGGAAGTTGCTGTGAAAAAATATAAGAGCATTTTCCAAGGCAGCCTTGCTATCACAGATGTGTACTGCAGTTATAACCGTTCAGGGCTATCAGGAACCACAAGTGGAATTGATTTTTCCTGTGCTTGTTAGCTGCAGAGAGGCGCAGGATGACAGGAAGGCTTGTCATGCGTGGCTAGGCCAGCGCCAAGCTAATTACAAGGACTGACTTGAATGATCGGAGAGTGTCACAGAAACTACTGGTCTCTGCTGGAGAGGAGACCACCCTGTCCTGAGGCGTTAGGAGCAGGAGCAGTCAGGGAGGGAGAGAGCAGAGGGAGAGAGCAGCGGAGCCGTGAGGCACAAAGAATGGCAGGTGCCTGGCTGAGACGACTGGGAGGGGCACAGGACTGGCATCTCCGGGAAGGCCTGGGACTTACTCTGGCTTTCAAATAAACCGGGGCTCAGCTTTGATAATCTATGGCAGTGGCCCTTTAACTTTTAATTTTTCTTATAAATCCATATAGTTTTATGAAGACAAAAACTGACTGTGGTGTGAAGTTCACATTTAGACAAAATTTTCAAAGAAAGCCAACACATGCCTAAAGAGAGGTTACGATGGAGTTCTGGATGCAGGTGTGCGTGATGCCGAGAACTGATGGATCTCACGATTTGAGACACTTACAGGCATTAGTTAATCTTAGGATTAGAAAAATTTTGTTTTGTGTTCTAAAGTAAACCATTGCTTCAGTATACAAGTTTAATCTTCTCCTGAGTCCAGGGCTTTTGAAACAATCCAACTAATGAGGCGATTCGACGAACTTGTGCCGAAAGTGACTGAACCCTGCCACCAACGGTTTCAGAGCTCCGAGCTCAAACACCAGAGAGGCTCCGGGAGTTTCTCACCCTAAGAGCAGGGCCCCTTCTCTTCACTCTCACACCTCCTATGCCACCTTCTTTGCCTCCCCAAATACCTCAGCCAGTGGCTTGGAGGGACAAACTAATATTTATAACTTCATAGTTGGAAAAGAAAAGGTCTCCTCGTCAAATCGAGAATCCGCACCTCTCAGACGGAGGGACCTGCCTGTGTACAAACTCCAACAGAAGACTCCTCCTCCGCACCCAGTTTCCACCCCCAGACGGCAGCTTTGGTAACTTATCAGTTGGCTTAGGTCCCTGTTGGAAACAGCATTAAGCTCAGGCAGGGGACACTTTGGGTCATAAATTTCAGACATTCACAGTTTTTAAATAGTCTCTCAGCCCTGGTGGGGTAGTTCAGTTGGTTAGAGCACTGTCCTGATACACCAAGGTTGCAGGTTCGATCCCCGGGTCAGGGCATATACAAGAACCAACCAATGAATGCATAAATGGGTGGAGCAGCAAATCTCTCTGTCTCTCTCTCTCTCTTTCAAATCAAACAAACAAACAAACAAACAAACAAACAAAAAACAGCCTCTTATTTACATGGCCAAGGATTTTTTTTTTAAAAGACAAAATATTCTGGGTACAGAACTGAATCGTCATTAGTTGCTTGTTCTTTCCATTGTTTCACCATTTCCCCAATCAGGCCCCACATTTTAAGAAAAACAATTCTAACCATTTCCCTTCCTTCCCACCTCCTATCCCTCTCACCCCCAAATAATATACCAGTAATAGCCAAAAAACTACACACATGCTACACTGTAAAAATGCAGTTAACACTACTGGGAAGAAGGCCATGGGTTGTGGAGATGCTCTATGAAGATGGACAGTATCTTTTTGCTCTCCCACACACCCATTCTGTAAGTTTTGTCCAACATAGAAGGCCCTTTGCTTTTCTCATCAAAATACACAGTGGGTCACCTTGAAACACATATCCTCCTTCCCCTCCACTGGAGGAGGGGGTGTGCAAACTGTTCAGCACAGAACGGCTTTAAAGCACCGGGGCTGCTTCAAGACCACCTCTATGGTGTCAAGACAAGTAGAACTCCTTCCTCTCCCCACTTGCAACCCAGTCAGATATGGCAGGGCCTGGTACTCAGGAGAGTTGGTTCTGGTCATCTTTTTTGTCATCATCCTCCCAAGGTAGGAATGCCACATCAGCCTTTCCTCACAGAAGGGTATGACAGCCTGGGGGCACTTGACATTGGCTTCCTCAGCAGGGCCCAGGTCAGCCTCCTCAGAGTTTTCCCATTTCATCAGGAACATGGATTCTCCACTGGAGTCTGCAGCCCCAGTGATCGGCTCCAGCTCCAAATCCCGGGCAAAGCCTCGTGGCTTTTCTGACCTTTCCTCCTCTTTGGCTCGCTCTCCTCTCCCTTTATTTTACAATCAGAGACAGCGCTGTGGGGCCCCTCTGATTTCTCTGTCTCAGGTGCAGTTTCCTGTGACAGTAGAACCCGGGCAGTGAGGAAGGGCCACTCCAGGTTCTCCTCTGGCCCCCACGGGTTGTTCTCACCTGAGATGCCCTTCCACCCGAGGAGCTACTCTGCGCTGCCCTGCCCTGGATGGTGGAGAACTTTTCCATCACATACTCCTCTCCCTCCACTTCTAGCACCTCCTTGACTTTCTTCTTGTGTTCTTTTCCCCCAAGGTGGCCGCCAGCTTTGTGGCATAAAGGGTGGTGTTGCTCGGAGTAGCAGCACCCAAGAGCCCAAGAGGACTCTGTGCTGCAATACAGGGACACTGCCTCGGGCGGGTTAGGAGTCGCACCCAGAAAAGCCACAGGACTGGGTGCAGGGTCAATGAAACCCTTACTAAAGCAGCACATGGCAGGTCCCAGCCCACAGCACTCCCCTCCTCGGAACCAAAGAGCCTTGCACTCTGGGCGGAGGACCTTTTATACACCACAGCCCTTCAAGTTCAGGATCAGAACTAGGAGCTTTAGAATCAAAGGTCAGTACATACCCCACTTGCTTAAATAGTGGTTCTCAAACTGGAATGTGTATTAGAGTTGCCAAAAGGCCTAGGAACTGGCATTTTACAACTTGCTCTTTCTGAAGCAATTGGTTCTAGACTCTGTACTTTAAGAAATACCAGCTTACAGACACAGAAAGAAAAATACTACATGGTCTCACTTATATGTGGAATCTTAAAAAGTCAGCTATGTAGGAGCGGAGAGTAGAACAGCAGTTACCCGGTGGGGAGGCGGGGAAACGGGAGGTGCTGGCGGAAGGACGCTGAGTTGCGGTCTGTAGTGTGAACAGTCTAGAGACCCAGCATGCAGAGCAAGAGTTATCACTGCTGTGCTGTGGACAGGCTGTTTGTGGAGAGTGGGTTCCAGGCGCTCCTGCTACACACACAGGGGATGGCTGTACACATGTCCAGTTACGAATGAGTCCCAGGGATGAGATGTACAGCATGGTGACTACAGTTAACAGTACTGTATGGTATATCTGAGAGCTGCAAAGAAAGTAGATTTTTTTAATCCTTACCTTAGGATACCTTCACTGATTTTAGAGAGGGAGAGGGAGGGGGAAGGAAGGAGGGAGGGAGGAAAGGAAGGAGGGAGTGAGGGAAAGAGAGAGAGGAAGACAGAGAGGAACACTGATGAGACAGAGAAATATTAATGTGAGAGAGAAACATCAAATCTGCTGCCTCCCACAGGCACCCTAACTGGGGACCAAACCTGCAACCCAGGTAAGTGCCCTCACTGGAAATTGAACTTGTGACCTTTGGCTGCACTGGACAGTGCTCAAAACCAACACAGCCACACTGGCCAGGGTAAGAGTAGATCTTAAATAAAAACAAGCAAACAAAAATAAAACTACAAATTCAACCAACCAACCAAGCAAAACCAAACACAAAACACAATCTCTACCTTTAAGAGTCTAGTGAAGAAAAAAAACAAGCTAACTTTGACCAAATAAATTCTTGGTCACTACAACAACATAAAATGTAGCTACTATGTGAAGAGATGAGTATGTTCATTAGTTTGACTACAGTAATCATTTCACTGTATAGCAAATCATCATGCTGTCCACCTTAAATATAAAGATATTTAAGATATTGAGATTTTTAAAAAATATATTTGAAAAAGATATTGAGTAGATAAGATATTCAATAGATGTTGAATATTGAAAAGATAGTTCTAGGGGAGAAGAGTTTGTAATCATTCATGCAAAATAAAAACAGGAAATACAATATGTCCCAAATATATTTAGCATGATAAAACTTGGATGAGTTGCATATGTATTACTTCCTATGTAACTTTTTTGAAACTGTGCTTTGGAGAAATCTGCCACAGACATTCAAAATTAATGTATTAGGTTGTCATAAACAAATACTAAAGTCTAAGAAAAAAGAAAAGAAACACTGGCTTAGAAGAATGCTAAGGCAGTGAGGTGTGCAGCCCCAAAATGATGTGTGTGGTGTGCTGGTCTGAATGACTGAGGACCAGAACGGCCCATCCTGGGCAGTCCGGCGAAGAGCGAGGAGGAGGGTGTCGGCCACCCACAGCCCTGCCTGTGCCTCTGCCGTTCAGTGCTGGCTCTGCCCCGCAGCTGGTGTTGAGAGCACCTGGGAGGGCTGGCAGTCCACTCCAGAGGCAGGGTCTGGCTGAGGTTTAGGAGCTGCAAATACCACCGGCTTTACTGGAGTCAGATGTGTGTGACACTCAATAAACTCTGCCTTCCGGAAAGCAGAGATAGGTCAACTAGTTGAGAATGAGTCACTTCATAAAACCCCATAAAACTTGGTACCCATTATTTGACATTGTTCGCATACCTGGCTTTTTACGTGTTAATGTGTTTAGCAATCTGCAAATGCAAATAATGATGTTTAAAACCTGTCACTGAAATTATATACCCTTTCTACTTTATTTCACCTAATCCCGAGAAGTCTAAATTATCCATTTGTGGAGTCTGATTTAAGCTCTAGTTATTCTGGATAATGCCCATCTTTCATTTGTGTATCTAAATCCTATTTACATTAAGTTTCTCAATGGCTATTAATAAAAATGTTCCCAAAGTATTTACTATTTAGTGTCCTCCACAGCTTTTTCTCCAGATGGACTGGGTATAGTACATCCAAGCTGATTTAGGAGGAGGCACTGGGAAACACTGGTTCTCCTCTCGTGGTTTCCCCTTCTGACCAGTATTACTTAGCGGCGACCCCGGCAGTTGCTCCATCTCTCTGAGCTTGTCCTTTATCCATATAGTAGTGATAAAAATCACTTTTCTCATTTACCGCAAGGTTGACATGAATAATTTATATGCAGTGTCTACCATGCTCCTTGGTCTTGGAAGGTACCTAGTAAATGTCTTTTCCCACTTAAGCTGGAGGTGCTTGAATGTACCTT
Source organism: Trachops cirrhosus (assembly GCA_028533065.1). Taxonomy (NCBI): domain Eukaryota; kingdom Metazoa; phylum Chordata; class Mammalia; order Chiroptera; family Phyllostomidae; genus Trachops; species Trachops cirrhosus. The sequence goes on along the minus strand of JAPYXV010001733.1, from coordinate 4,168 downwards.
CTTCATTATCTCCTTGTCTCTAACAATGTAAGAGCATTTGTGAGGCTTCAGTGACGTGACTCCTATAAACTCTCTCATTTGTGTTGAATACATTTTAGGTCCTAATAGTATTGTCACTGAAGATTATTATCATAAAGATACAGGTACTTTATGGACTTCAGTGGCACAAATGTATTGGTAAATGTTTAACAATGGACTTTTGGGAAAAGTATGTGTATATATATGTTTATTGTGAATTTTCCTGACAATGAATGTGTGGCACATAATTTACAAATAATAATAAAATATGCAATAGTGTTTACTATAACTTCTATATAACTAATTGATTATTATAGAATACTCTTGTTGATTTTTATACAAATTTCACACCCACAGCAAACCTATCATTGTAATTGAATGTATAGTTCTAACATGATGTTGGTTGATATTTTCCTTTATATTAATAAGACAACAATGAAATGGAGACATTTGTTAGAAAGTCACTCATTTGTCAATAACATGAGCTACTTCTCTGAAAAATGGGAAGATAGTCTGCAAATACTGGAAGAATATTCCCTCAGTTTTTTTGTGCTATTGACAATGCAGTGTCTACAGATGCAACACGCTTTTTATGAAAAAAAAAAATGAAACAATATATCTAGCCCCGAATTACAGCATTTGACAACTGCTGTGGAATAAATATTTCTAGTTCGGTCTACCAGTGTGATGTCACTGAAGGAGGGGCTGAAAAGAAGCACCCCATTACACAGTATTTTCACTACACGCATATGACATACATACTAGCCCCAAGGGCAGACATTGATAGATATGAAGTAAAATAATTAGGAAGAGAAGACTTTTGAGTATTACCTTTTAAATATATCACTCATTTAGTTGTAAGTTTATGTAATTTAGTTTTTAATAATGGCTGTGCTTAACATCTGGCTCACGAAATGGACAGCTGACTCTCACGGGCCAGAAGGAGCACACCACTTCACGTGGGGGTAAGAAGCACCTTACCAGCCATTTTTTCACAATCTAGTGAAGCTGCCCTTTCCATCAGAATCACTATGGCTGCTGGCAAAATGTTACCAGTCAGTGAACCACAGAGCCCGCTGGGGATCCAGAATAATCAGAAGGGGCACTCAAGTCCATATCTCCATATGTAATTTCTTAATCATCAGACACTAACAGCATAATTACAAGAACATTTTGACTTTGAAGAATTACAGCCCACTTCTTCCCATTCTAAAACCTGAAAAGTAAAAAAGAGTGCACACCAGTGTGTATGGAAGATAATGTATATGTGTGTGTGTATATAAGTGTGTGTGTACACACACACTAAAGGAATAAAATCCACAATATCTGGATCCACTAAAAATTCTCCTGTCTTTAGTTTAATGACCTACTTTGTCCTACCAACACTTTGGGAAAGATGTTCCACTCTACACAATACTGCTTGTGTAGGAAATTGCCTACTAATTGCCAGGAACAACCGCACACCTGCGGTAATCATCAAAGCTTAGGCCAGTCTTATAAAGTACATAATGAATAAGCATCTAAAAGACCTGGTGGCACAGTGCCTGGCCTTGACAACCTATAATTAATCCTAGCTATAATTCTAGATGGCACAGAGTTTCAGTGAGAAACAATTTAAAGGGAAAAAAATGCTCCTTTAAACAATTTTAGACTTCATGAGTCAATGATTTTAGAAAGTCAGCATCATCCCTTGTAATATTTAAGAAAAGTCAATGGAAAGGCCATTGGATTCAGCATTGATGAAACTAGATTCTGGCCTTGACTCTGCTACTGTCTACCTGAGTGATGACGGAGCAAGCAATGCCACTTCTATGCACCTCAGTTTCCTAATTTTCAAAGTAAAGGTGTTGGGCTAACTAGTGGCCATTTTTTTTTTTAGTAAGGAAATTAACTTCCATAAGCACAAGAATATCATGCCCCATAATTAATGAAAAACTTAACAAATGTAACTTCAATGCTGCTCCCTTGAACAATCAAAGACCCTCTTACAGATTTTCCAAAGTCATACACTCTCCTTTGTTCTTCTGGACAAACACTGAGATTCTGCTAGTTTCCAAATGTATGTTTGACTCTTTCAAATGTGTATTGTAAGCCTTCCCTTTTGAAGTCTGTTTACTTGTGAGAACAAGGCTCTCTTTTCCAGGGATCATAACGCAATTCCCGGAAGGGATTGCAGTGGGAGGCAGAGGACATATTCGGGTACAAGACATGATTTTTAGTGTCATGTGTTGGGAAGATAGGGTGTGGTGGTCCCAGTCCCTGGGCTGGTGAGTGCTCTTCTTCTCCTTTCTGACATTGCAGTTCTTATAAATGGCTAGGTCTTGTTTTAAAATTTTCAGTCTGTGGTTCTTTTCTCAGCACTCTTCAGTGTTTAAAAGTCTACAGTTTAAAGCCTATTGTGCCTGAGATCAAACAACAACAGTAATTACCACCCCTAAAATTAGTAATAGCTACTCCTAATTGAGCCTAGCACTTTACATATATTATCTTTTACAATTTTGGCAACCCATTGAGGTAGCTATTATCACCATTTCACACATGAAGCAAATAAATAAGGTCGAGAGAAGCTGAGAACTGAGCTCTGAGACCCAGGTTTGGCAGGATGGTAAGGTCGTACAAAAAGACCCCAGCATGACCCAGGCCTTGGTTTGGAATGGGGAAGAGAGCAGGGCAACAGCCTGCAGGGGGTCAGTGTCTGGTGATTTCACTATTACTGTCTCTCCAGAGACAAGAGTTGGGATCTTGGATGCCTGTTCTAAGTGGCCAAAGTGACACTCTATCAAGCAAAAAACATATGTAAAAAAAGGATCCAACCCAGTAGGGATTGTGCAACACATTGGCCAATGCACTACGGATTCCCAGGCTAAGATAAACACTATACCAGCAGAACAGACTGAATTATCATTTGTGAGAAAAGCATGGAAAATATCTGTAGATGCTATGTAGATCTCACAACTGTGTGCGAATACAACTAATTATGCAATTATCAGAGCAAGCTCTCAACTACCAAAGCTACTAAATGTGACCCATATTTAAGCATCAAAACAATTCTATGATCATGCCAGGCATTGGCAAGGATGTGCTGCAGCTAGAATTGTTACACATTGCTGTGGGCAGTTAAGTTAAAAACTATGTGAACACATGCACACCTTCTGACCCAACAATGCCAATCCGAGGTATATACCTCATTGAAATGCATTGCTATGATACCAAAAGTCATGCATGACAATGTCCTTAGGAGCTTTACATAGTAGCCCTAAAGGAGAAACAACCCAAATGTCCCCTATCAATAGACTATATAAACAAATATTGGTATATTCATACACTGGATACTATTCAGCAATGAGAATTAATAAATACAGCAACACTAAACCATATGGATGAAACCACAAACATAATATTGAGCAAAGAAGCTGGATACAAAGATTACATGCTGTATGACTCTGTTTATATACTGTTCAAAACCAGGTAAAACTAACAGAGCATTAGAAGTCAGGAGGTGTTGACGTGGGAAGGTGGAAGAGGCTGTTATTGCAAAGGACCTAGAGAAGATTTCCAACAACAACCACAATTCTGTGAGTGGGGTTGTTCATCCCATGTATGTAGATGAGGAAACGAAGGGCACTTCTTCTCTTTTTTTTAAATATATTTTATTGATTATGCTATTACAGTTGTCCTATTATCCCCACTTCATTCCCCTCCACCCTGAACACCCTCTCCCACCCACACTCCCCCCCTTTAGTTCATGTACATGTGTCATAAGTTCTTTAGCTTCTACATTTCCCATACTATTCTTGCCCTCCCCCTATTTTCTACCTACCATCCATGTTACTTATTCTTTGTACCCTTTCCCCCTCTCTCCTCCTCCCACTCCCCTGTTGCTAACCCTCCATGTGATCTCCATTTCTGTGGCTCTGTTCCTGTTCTAGTTGTTTGCTTAGTTTCTTCTTGTTTTTGTTTCAGGTGTGGTTGTTAATAATTGGGAGTTTGCTGTCATAATACTACACATGTTTTTTATCTTCTTTTTCTTAGATAAGTCTCTTTAACATTTCATACAATAAGGGCTTGGTGATGATGAACTCCTTGAACTGGACCTTATCTGAGAAGCACTTGATCTGCCCTTCCATTCTAAATGAGAGCTTTGCTGGAT
>JAPYXV010001732.1:0-13821 GCA_028533065.1 Trachops cirrhosus | reverse complement strand
TCAGCCCTCATGTGGAAAACCAGTGGGGTGCATGTCCGCACACAGGACCACGCCCTTGGAGAGGTTCTCCCGTGGGGAATCAGGCCTACATTGTACTTAGGCCACTATGAGGTTTGCATTGGCTAAAACTCCCTCAGCCTGAATTGAGGCAGCAAGGGCTTACTGCAACTTCCTAAAATCTGAGCTAAACCTACAAGTACTGAGTGTTAACAATCCAACTGATTTTCCCTTTACATTTGCAAATATCCTTCTTCTTTGATGTGATTAGCAACATCCTCCCCTTTGTTGTCTCTGAAAGGTAACCACCTAATGTGAACCTGTGCATAGTAAATGAGGACTACCCTCCTTGTAATGTACCCAGGAAAACAATAAAGGCCTGTCCAGGTGGGGGTCCTGGCCCTCTCTCTGACTTAGAGAGCAGCCATGCCATCCCTTTTTTTCTACAGGATTCCTGTAGTCCATATGCATTTGTTCACAAGCAGCCACAACATACACAGATCCTGCTGGCCAGGATTTGCCACATCTGGCGCCCAGGAACTATGACCAGGGCTGTGAGCGGCAGTTGTGGTCAACCCACCAACTTGGTCAGAGTGAGTGCATCAGCTCAGGTAAGGGCAGACGACACCGAGTGCTCTTCGGGAAAGTCTAGGGTATGTTGGATTTCAGAGAAAAAGTTCTTCCAAGGTTGCCCTCTCTTGCAACCACTTTACACCTGTACCTTCTTTAGTAATCAGGAGTCTTGCTCTCTTTCCCAAACATCTGCCACAATCTTGCAGGCACAGGTCGAGCAGTTAAAAGCCACAAGGGCGCTTGCCACTAGAAGTCACCTGTGAGAGGCTTAGCTGGTATGTGGACCGGATTAGAACACTAGGTTTCCCACCAGCCACAAGCAAAAGTCCACGCAACGAGAGGCACACTGTAAAAACACTCACAAGCCCATCCCCGTGGCACAATGCCCAATTAGGTCTAGGCTTGGGAGAAAGAGCAAAGACTTTCCTTTTAATCAGCTTTAAAAAACAGCAACTATTTACAGGGATATTTTTAAAGCATTTCAGCAAATTCTTTCTTTCCAGCTGCCTCCTGCACTTTTGAGGTTCTTCGGATTTTGCCCTTTTCCCTCTGTCTGCCTGCGTAAGGAAAAACATTTAGTGAATAGTGTTTTGGTTGCAACCAGACTCCAAAGATCACTTAGAGCCTAAACTCTAATATTTTCCACTTTATTCTGGGTCCTGAGAAGCTGACCACTAAAACGGTCATCAACTTAGCAGTTGGTTAAGTTCAGCCAGTGGAAGGAAGTAACAGGAGATCAGAGAGTGAAGAGACATCAACGTGTTAATTCCTCTGCCACTTTACCTCATGGGCCAGTTTGGAAATGGCTGTCTCTCTACCCAAGGCACAGCTCCTGTCAAATGACCTCCTTTTTCTGTTAGAGTTATTCCCATGTTCTGAAAAAAATCTATTCCTTTTTCCCTTTCTTAACTGGGATAGTAATGACACCCCACTGTTGCTACTCCCGGTTACTTCACCACTTTTTAATGTTCTTTAATCTTGTAAACTCTGTGAATAGTTTCCAGTTGTTCCTTTCAAAAGTGATATCTGTTTCTTGGAGGAGACTTGAGATGATAATTTTTAATGAACACATTTTTATAGAGAAATACCATAGGCATCCTCATTAAAACTAAGAATAAGTCCAGGTTTCTTCTACTCTCAGTTATTATATCATTTATTCCTCTGCTAAGTAATATAAAATGAGAAATATGATATAAAATAGTAGAAAGATATTGGAAAGAAAAGTCATTGATACCATTACTATTCAGCAATATTCCAAAGGTTAACTGAATCTAAAGACCTAAATAAATACTGAGATTTTTCATGTTCCTAGAAAGAATGATTCAATGTGATCAAGACATCGATTATTTTCTAAATTAATTAGACACTTAATATACTGTCTGTCAAAATCTTAGTAGGTTTCTACCACCTCTGAAATTATTTTAATAATTATGTGGAAAATAGTTATTAGAAATAGAAAGGATTGTGTTTAATTAGACTATTGTGTAGCAGGCCTCTTAATAGATATCAAAAGCTACTTACATGACCTAAAATATAGTAGTATTATCTTAGGAATAACAAACCAATCAAAAGAAAAGAGTCTAGAAATATGTAAACAAGTATTTGGACTTTATCATATATGTGACATATCAGATTAGGAAAGTAGCTTGCATTGATTTTAATGTGTTAAAAAACTTGGTTTTATCACAACAGAAAGCCCTTTGTAAAGTAGATTTAAATTCTTTACACACACACACACACACACACAAATGCACACATATAAACACAAGCAGGAGTGTAACTGATAATAATCTTTAGGAGAAAACTTCAACCATTCATAAAAATGAGCATGCAAACAGCCTACTTAACACAAAGTAACTTCTTTCAGGATGTCCATGGCAGCACAGAGCAGCACGCTGGCTAAATGGGTTCATAACACGTGGTATACTTACACATGGAATACTACACAGCAGGGAACTCGTGGGACTACAGAGACATGCGGCAACATGACTGAATTAGGAAGTCAACATTTTGGATAAAAGACTCAGAAAACTTTGTCCTATGTAGCATAACATTAATAAAGGTAAGAAATATGAAATTGTACACTCTATAACTTAAGGATACATACCTATGCAGTTAAACTATTTTTAACTGTGATTAATAAAAAAATTCAACATTGGGATTACCTCTGGAAAGAGGGAGAGGAATGTTTTACACAGGTAATGTCAATATTGATCATATTCTGGGTATGAATTCCATATATTATTGGTATGCACAAAAAATACATAATAAAATTTTAAAATAAGAAATGTTCTATTTTTTTTTTAGTTAGGAAAAAACTCTGACAAAACATACATGATGTTCCTACAGTACAGTGAAAGCAATTCCATCTTCTTCCTAGTTTGTGATGTTTGGGAGGGACTACATGCTGAGGGCAAAAAATTTTTAAGATAAGATTGAAAAGCTAAATTTTGTTTATATAAACACAAAATATTATTAAGTCTATAATTTCAAGTATTGAACTTGAATGCAACTTTAGGGAACACATTGCTCTGCAAAATAATGCATCTCTCTACCCAATCTTCCATGTCATGAAGACAAAATAAGCTTCATCTACTCTTTGAAGAATGGCAAAAAGGCACATAATAACTAGTGAGGAAAAGCAAGAAACTATGTTTATGACTTGGATTAATATGGTATTCTATACTCTAATCAAGAGCTAGAATCTGTTTTCATTGTCGACCATCCCATTTGGGTTCATCCCAATCTCTGAACATATCCAACATCCCATCTAGCAGAACTGTTCCATGATTGTGCATTTAACCAAATATGGTATCATCTTCCACCTACCCATCCTGAACTTCTAATGTACAGGCATCAAAATGAGAAACAGAAGTAATCTTGAAGACAAAATGCTTAAGGCAGATGCAAAAACTTGTTGTATGCAACAATAACAACATTAAAATGTTGAAATAAAGGACAAACTGACAGTAACAAGAGGGGACGGGGGAGAGGGATGCTGGAGGAAAATAGAGGAAGGGCCATCAAAGAACATGTATGAAGGACACATGGACAAAGCCAAAGGGCGTAGATTCAAGATTGGGAGGTAAAGATGGGTGGGGCAGGGAGGTATTGGTGGGGAGAAAATGGAGACAACTGTACTTGAACAACAATAAAAAATTAGTACATAATATCCAATGTCTTAACCTTAGAAATTTGCTCTAAACCTTAGCGAAATTGTTTTCTCATTATTTTTGATACAACAAATTTTCAAAGGTAGCTTGTTTTTCACTTTTCAAAGGAATAAAAATGCTTCTAAAGCCCATTTCAATATAAATAATAGAGAACAAACTGACTATGACAAGATGGAAGGAGGTACAAGGTTAACAGGGAAAAGGAGTACGGGCAAGCCAAAAATTACAAATAAGGAATTCATGGGCATGGACAATGTGGGGGCATTGACTGTGGGAGGTGGGGGTTGTTGGTACAGGAGAAGGGAGAGCAATGGAAAAAAAATCAGGTAAACTGTAACTGAACAATAAAGAAAAGCTACAAGGTGAACTTGGTTTCTTTTTCCTAATAATAGGAAAAGTAACTGTGCCTTTTCATTCATCCTTCAGAATTAATGTATTAGATTAATTCTGACCTCAAAGGATAATTTGTTCTAATTTTTGATACCTTTGTATGAATAAAGAAAAGTATCACAAGAGAACCCATTAAGTCATCCAGTGATAGAATGCACTGCCTTTTACTTGCTTCAGAATTAAAAACAAGTACATTCAGTATGAATGACACATTCTCATTCTATCTATAGCTAACTTCTTACACCAGAGTTTTTTCATAGCATTTGTCATTTCTGCATTTCTCAAAGTGTATATTAGAGGATTCAACATGGGAGTGATTACAGTATAAGTCACAGTTAAGAATTTATCAATGGGGAAGTTAGAAACAGGTCTAATATACACAAAAATGCAGGGAACAAAAAAGAGAACAACCACCATGATGTGGGAACCACAAGTAGACAGGGCTTTGCGCCTCCCTTCCTGACTGTGAGTTTTAAGGGAACTTAGGATGACTCCATAGGATATTAGTAGACAAACAAAGATGACCATAGACATTGCTCCACCATTGGCAACCACAGTGAGGCCTAAGAAGTAGGTGTCAGTGCAGGCAAGTTCTATTAGTGGGTACATGTCACAGATGAAGTGGTCAATGACATTGGGGCCACGAAATGGGAGGTTGTACACAAAGAGAAGCTGGACCACAGAATGCACAAAACCTCCAACCCAGACCACCACCAACAGCAGGATGCAAACCTGTCTATTCATGATGGTTATGTAGTGCAGTGGCTTACAGATGGCCACATAGCGATCATAGGCCATGGCCACCAGAAGGAAGATCTCAGAACCCCCAAAGAGGTGTTCCAGAAAGAGCTGTCCCATGCAAGCTGAGAAGGAAATTGTCTTTTGACCAAAGAGTAAGTCTATGATCAATTTGGGTGAAATGACAGTGGAATATGCTGCATCCATGAGTGACAGATAGATAAGGAAGAGGTACATGGGGGAGCCCATAGAGGGGCTGGCAAGAATAGTCACCACAATGAGCAGGTTGCCCACCATTGTCACAATGTAAATGAGCAAAAATATGACAAATAATGCTTTTTGGCCCCCAGGATCCTGAGTGAGGCCCAGGAGGACAAATTCTGTCACACTGTTACTATGTCCCATTTAGTCTTCTCTAAAGCCTGTTTCCAGAATGAGAGGTCAGGAGAAGGGACCTGTAATGAAATCATGAACACACTATGGTTACATCCACTATGTTTTGGGGCACATCTTCATTAGTGTATCTTCCACAGGGGTTTACACACAATAAACATTTCTTGAAATCTATGACTTCTTCCTAGTATGGTATTGTACCTTCCCTTGACAATTCTGTTTCTCCTCAGATGATTTTGCTTGGGATACAATTCAGAGGTTTTCCCTCTAAGTCTTAGTGGATTGTGGACAGAGAAAAGTATCAAAGTCCCCACAGCCAGTTGTGACTTTAATAGAGCCTTATTTAAACTGGCAGTCCTGGGCACACAAGTCAGCAATGACTTACTCGCTGGTGGTCACAAAAATAAATCTCTAAATAAATTGCCATGAAGTCAGTCCTCTGATTTGTTAGTACTTGTGGTGAGGACCTTTATAATAAAATTTATGTAGCATCAAAAATAATGTCTCTTTTGGAATTACTCACTTTATACTATGATAAGTTGCTATTAGGCATTCAGTCCTTTATGTCTCAAGGATGTTCAGTCTTCATGGATCTCTCATGAAATTTCCTCAGACAGGACTGTATCCAACCATGACATAATTAGTACATTGTTCCCTGAAGCAATCACTCAGTCAGATTCTGTGACTCTCAGCAACTTTCCTGTTTCTTTTTTTTCTATTAGTTTTTTAAGAAGTTGTAATTCTCTCCATGTAATCTTTGTCTATCCTACAATCCTTAACACAGAGACACTATTAAGATTTTCACCAAATATTTTTGAACTTCACTCACCTGTGACTATCATGAACTCTTATGTTAAGAGTGAATATTATTTTTGTCAAAACTCTTGGGGTGACCTAGATATTGAGGAATAGGAACCCAGGCACTGAAAAGAGAGGTAGAAGACAATCAGACATGGTTATATTTATAATTCCTCCGAGGTACTGAGAGTGCTCAGAAGTGGAGCTTTGGTGCCCAGGTTCTAAAACTCAGCATACTCAAGGGAAGAGCCCAAGGTCAGTGTAAGAAGGCATGGGGTTAAGTCATATATAAATGTAACTGCAAGTCTGTCTCAGTTTGCTCTTTGAAAGATCAAGGGTTGGAACTGGACAATCTCGGAAAGCTAGTCCAGTCTGACCTTCCATGGCACTCTTTGTGCAACCCTATCTTACATTCTATTCTACTGACTTTTTCATATTTCTATAATAAAATAGAAATGTCCAAGCCTATAACTTTTCCTTAAAAAAGGCTGCCCAGTGGTAAGTGGATTTTATCATTACAGAGACCAAATAATGATTACAAGTTACTCTATTCAGTGTATACTTATTCAATACCAAAAACACACTTTGGGGGAGAGTGTAGCACAGTAATGAATCACATGGACTCTGGAGACACATTGCCTGTGTTGAAATCCCAGCTTCCCCACATACTACTACATGACCTTAGGCAACCTAATAAACTTCTTTGTGTTTTTGTTTCATCTTTTTACAATAGAGATACCAACAGAGCATGCGTCTTGGGTTGTTGTTTTATTACAAGTAAATCCCTAGAACACTGGCTGGTACCCAGTAAAGTTTTAATAAATGATAAATATCATTAATGTTCTTGAATGTTTCCCTATCAACATTGTATCACAAGGAATCAACTGGATCTCTGTCAATGTGGTAAGAATTATAGGCATAGGCCAAGGATAAAAAGAATATTATAATTTATGAAGCCTTATTTGGGCATAGGATAAGAATGTATATCTCAGGAATTATCTATTTGATTACACAGGAGTATTAGTATTCACCTATGATGGAATATATTTTGACTAGAGCAAGGAGAATAACAGGGGAAAAGTGGGATACATACATCATAAGAAGAACTGAATACCATGAAATGAAAGAAACAAAAGGATCCAATCAGGAAGAAGAAATTATATTTAAAAAATAGATGTCCACAAGTAGTTAGAATATTAATGTGATAATTGAGATTAGTAGTCTTTTAAAAAATCTTTTTCAGGAAAATTTCCTTTCTTGAGGATGTGTTAGAAGCCTGATCCCCTGGGATCTTACAGGGTATACTCAAGAGGCATCTTAAGAAACCTTAAAAAATAAACACAGTGCACATCTTAATAAAGAAATGCAAAGAAAATTTTTTAAAAAATTGATTCCTCAGATTCCCCTACATCTGATGGCAAAAAACAAAGTTAAATACGAGAGAAGAATTGTACAACTATAGATACAAACCTAAATTTTTTGTTTATTCATTGCAGAGGAAAATTACGAAATCACTTAGTTTCAAAGATAGACAAGCTGATTCCATTCCCACAGATTTGGCGGGGGAGAGAGGGAGTATATGCTGAAAGGTTGAGCCTTCTTTAGAAGCCAGCTGTGAGGACCATTCTACATGCCTCATTCACGTTGCTGCTTCCAGTTTATTCAGAAGCTCTACCATTGTCGAAGCTGTAGACTGATAAAGGCACACCTATTGGAGAGCATGAGGGTATAAGGTAGTCTATATCCAATTCTCTTTTTCTCACTCCTTACTTTATGCAGGATCTATCTCGTGCCTGCACTGTTATTAATCATCAGTGTTAGATTTCTCCAGAATAAATCTCCTACTGCCCAGTTAAATTATTTAGATGTAGAAACTGGGTATATAATCTATTCTCTGTTGTTTAAGTCATCAAAGATCCAATACCATAAAAACTCATAGATAGTATTATTACACTTTCAACTTAAACTGCTAAGTTAACGCTTCTCTATTTAAAAACATCATTGTGTCTTAAGATTATGGCTTTTTAAAAATAAGAATTAAAATTCCATACTAATAAAAATACCCTCTAAAGTACTTTAAAATTACAGTGTTATGACTCCATATGTGATAATAAACAAGGTACTTCCCTGAAAACAGGTTTCTTTTAAATTGTACCAATATTGGTTGTTGTGCTCATTTTTTATTAAATTTGTTGGGCTGACATTAGCTAGTAAGCTCATATGGGTACCAAGTGTACATGTCTATGACACATGATCTATATATTGCACTGTATGCCCACCACTCAAAGTCAAATCATCTTCCATCACCATTGATTTGGCACCCTCTACCCTTCATTACTAACACCTACATTCCCTCTGGTTACCTCTGTACTATTGTCTGTATCTATCAATTTCAGTTCGAAAACATTCACACATATCAAGCTTCCATATCAAAATCAAAACCCCACATGAGAACTGTGGTCAGTTATATTGTAATAACTGGGCATGGGGCAGGGTGTATGCTTTACATATTGAGAGGAACACACTGCAGAATATATGATTGTGTGGCCACTATGCTGTAGCCCTGAAACTAGTACAGAATAATATTGAATGCAAAGTAAAATTTAAAAATTTCAAAATAAAAATCCAAAATCTCATATCAAGCTTCTAGAATAGAATAGGAAATTATTTTTCCCTATTTTAACACATTTGCTACATAACAATTTTAATTCTCTCATTATTTTAAATCAAGTTTGGGGGTGACATAAGATATATGCACCCCTATGTTCATTGCAGCCTTATTCATGGTGACCAAGACATGAAAACAACCACAGTGTCCCTCAGTAGGTGGCTGGACAAAGGAGATGCGGCACACACACACAATTCTACTCCCCCATGAGAAAAGATGAAACCCTGTCATTGGAACAATGTGGATGGACTGGGAGATTCTAGTAAGTGAAAAAAGTCAGACAGAAAAAGTCAAGGACCGTATGATTTCACTCACATAATGGAAAGAAAACAGAAAACAACACATTAACAAGGAGGAAAAACAAACAAAAAATCATAGGCACAGACAACAGTATGGTGCTTACCCCAGAGGGAAGGGGGGAGAGTAGTAAAAGGAAAAAGGAATCACATATGTGATGGAAAAAGATCTGACTTTGGGTTGTAAACATACAATGCAATATACAGATGATGGATCATAAATTCTCTGATTTAAAGGTCTTAGAATAATTAGAAATATTAATTTACCATGTAAAATATAATAGCCCATGAACCAAGACTATGAATCCATTAGTTTATTTGGAATTCATTCCATGTTTCTCTTTATTATTTAACAAAACAAACAAGAAACACCTGGCAGGCTCTAATGCTAGAAACCAAACACATTTCATATATTCTGGCTCATTTCCCTATTTTGCTAGCTTAATTTTCTTAATTCAGATTTCTTCCAATGAAAATGTATATATTTAAGCCATTAGCAACACTTAAATATATTGTATGAATTTTGGTTCTACTAAGAACTCACCTCAGGTCTTTGGCTTAGTCTTTAAACTCAGTGCTTCTTTCATTGGCAGTGACTGTGGGTACTTCATGTATCTACATGTGACCATGGAACACTGAGTAATGTATAGTGATTGGTAGATGTGGAAATAGCTTCAGGTGGTCGCACTTGCCATGTGTCCCCACAGATTCAGCATCACCTCAGTCTTTCAGACAAGGGTTGCAGTATCAAACATAGATATCTAGGATACAAGAACACTTAAATAAAACATAAACATTTACTTGCAAAGTACTTGAACACTCTCACCAGCTAGGAAAATTTCTTCAGAAAAAAACAAAGCTGCTGTGTTCTCATGGCTTGTAAAAAATTCCAAATTTGTGGAAATTAACTTCGCCAAATCCATTATTGACCAATACAAAACCTCAGAAATTTTAAAACACTGAAAGTAGTTACTTGCATGTACTTCTCCTCAGTTGATTATGGTAAGGTAAACAAAAAGTACTTTCATATGAGGATTTAGGACAGCATCCGTGTCTCTGACCATTAATCTCGGTAGCTAACAAGACAAAGGCTGGGATTTATCTTCCCCAAATAGCCAATGACTGGGCGTTCTCCCAGGTAGTAGAACTCTTCAGTCTTTCAGCCACTCATCAGCATATCCCTAAGGACACCTTTTCCCTAATTAAAAGTATGTCTCTTCCTCTTCCCAACTTCATCTCAGAAAATTGGGACCTTGCACAAGTTTCTACCAGCAATGAGAGATATCTATGCCGAGGAAAATATAACAAGGAAAAAACAAAAGAAACATACACCAGTTGAAGATAGACTTCAGCTTAGGCAGAAAGTTGAGCTTCCAGAAATGTCTCAGGTATTTCTATCAGAAAAATAACTCTTCCACGTTCATAGGCAGACCCAGCCTCTCTGGCTTTTTATATCATTTCTGTTTTAAAGAAAAGAGAATGTAACGCCATTATACATTAGTTTATTAGAATATTTAGGACAAATTCAAATGAAGTAATGACAGTTTTCCCCCTTAGAACAATCCTGAAAGAAAAAGATTTGGATCTTGGCAAGAAAGAAGAACACACACAATAGATGAAAAGCCTGTAATTTGAAAAGAAAAAATTAAATAAAGTCAAAAACAATTTATACATTTCATTTTAGGAAATCTTTAGGTAAGGCAAACATTATTTTAGCCCAAATGAAGGGTGTACCATCTTGGGTCTCTTTATCAGCCATATCCCTAGAGGAGGTCCTTACTGCCTGGGGTGTCCAATCTGCCATCAGCAGGCCACCTGCAGCCCAGGATGACTATGAATGCACCCAGAGCAAAATCATAAATTTACTTAAAACATTATTTTTTTTTTTGCTCATCAGTTTGCAGTACTGTTTGTATATTTAATGTATGTCCCAAGACAATTCTTCCTACAGGGTGGCGGAGAGATGCCAAAAGGTTGGATGCCCATGCTAGATGTTAGAAGTCCAGAGCTCAGATGCAGAGAAGTGAGGGTTTGGGGGATTTATTTAAGTTGATGTTTCAACTACTAAGTGGACAAGTAATCACAGTTGTGTAGTCCTGAAGCCCTTAGTCCATTTCAGCTGAATCATAATAACTTCTAGTCCATTAATTCAGTTCTTTATTTTCAGTCTAGTATCAAGTAAGTAACTTTCTAAAAGAAAGGAATTATTTTCCAACAAGAGCCTGCCTCTACATCAAGTCTGTGATGGCTTCCACTGTAATTTCCCGAAGATGGTTTACTATGGCTCCACTGAGCATCTCCATGCCCACACATATTGTCATAAGGCCCTTAGATAAGGAGACATTAAATACCTATCTGAACCAGCTGAAGATTTTAATTATGTGCTAAGCCCACAAAAAGTTGGTGCTTTCCAGCTTAACAAAGAAATGGATGAAATCTAGCAACCTCAAGTGTTATACACATTACTTCTAAGATTTAAAGGGTACATCTAAACACTGTTCTTCTCTTCAGGTTAAGTGGCAAAACATGGAGAGGATATCCTTAATTTAGAAGAACTATCTGATATGATAACATTACTCTGCACTAAATTAGGACTCAGGACTGGAGAACAAATATATGCATAGGTTCAATTCTCCACATTCCTTCCAGCTGAATGCAAAGAACTACTAATGCTTTCTGTTATCTCAATGATAGATGTTTGCTGGATATGATCATGATTACAACAACCCAGAAACTGAATTCATATGGTTCAATAAAACAATAAACTGCAAATATAAACTGATACAGAGGTTGCCTCAAAATATACAATAATCCATACTAATACTCTATAAGCGATATCTATTGTCATGTTTGGAAAGGAAATTTAGATATGAACATGCTCTAAATAAGTTAAACTGTTACACTGACAACATCATAAGAGTTTCTTAAAGGAAGAAGCTTGGGAGTATTTTAGAGCTATGGTAAACATTATTACTCAACTATGATGGTTCCATCTAGCCAAAATACCAAGACTACACCAATCTGGCAAATATATGGGAATAACATTGTCCATGACCATTAGAGAATTCTATAAATCCTACATAATTCATTACTATCTCACATCCAAGTATATAATAAAAAAGAAAGAATGCTGACTCCAGGGGACATAAATGGGAAGTTATTCATTCAATGCCATTAGAACCCTATAAGGCTAGTGCTCAGATATTCTCAGAAGGGTCTACTATATGAATATTTGAAGCCAGGAGACTTTGGCAGAAGGCTAATACCAACATCCTGTTTTGAAAACTTGGAGATTCAGTAATTCCCTGACACAGTGATCACATGCAGCTCATTGGAAAGAAAACTATTAGAGGTCATTGGATTTTCATGGAGACACAATTTATGACATCACAAGGGCCCTTTATGTCATAGGTGATATCAGAAGGTCATTCTCAAAAGCATGAAGTAGTGTAATAAGGCCCCCTAATGAAATGAAATAGTTTATACAGAAATATGTTATAGGAGAACATAATAAAGATAAGATTTTTTAAATCAACAAAATAGAAACAAAGAAAACGCAAACAGCCGAAACTTGGTGCCTATAGGAAAAAGAGAGAAAAGCCAAATTATTAATATCAGGAAGAAAAGCAGATGAACATCATACATATCACTCATAAAGGGTAAATGGGGCCAAAACATGACGACAAATGATTTAACTTTAGCCCCGATTAGTGTGTCTCACTGGATTGGACATCATTCCACAAAATGAAAGTTCACCGATTCTATTCTCAGTCAGGGTACAAGCCTGGACTGTGGACCAGGTTCCTGGTTGGGGAGGTATGGGAGGAAACTGCTCATTGTTGTTCTCCTTCTTCCTTTCTCCCTTCCTCCTCTCTCAAAAAATAAATAAATAAAGTCTATATTTAAAAAAAGAAGATTTGATTTTGGATACTGAGCACACAAAGCAATATACAGGACATGTGTCATAGAAATGTACACTTGAAACCTACATAATCTTCTTAAGTAATGTCACCACAATAAACTTAAGTTTCAATGAAAACAAATGTGGAAAAAATAAAATAAAACTGTGATTCTCAAAATCAACCCATTCTCTGTAAAGAAGACTGGAACAATTTCCCCCATTATCTCAGGAAAACAGCAAGGACACTTATAGGCTAGTGTGGGCTATGGATTGAAAATAAAATCTTCCACGTGAACTCAAAACAAATAGATGTAAATTTAAAAGAATTAACAACTGTAGTTCTTGAAAATGCTAACTCAAAGAATTGGGTAACTTAGATGAAATGGGTAAAGTATATGAAAACACAACCTACTGAAATGACTCAAAGAAATTGATAAGCTAAGTACTCCTCTATCTCCTAAGAAATGAACCATCCTTTTCTGTACACATGATTATATCATAGGAGACACTGAGGAATCTTCAGGGATTACTAGAAATAGCAAGGGAATTTAGTAAGTTTGTAAAATTCAAGGTCCAAAAAATTATTCAATTGCACTTCTATGTATTACCATCAACAACAATTGGGAAATAAAAACATCTTAACTGGTCTGACAGCTTCTGCCACCTCCCTCTGGGAGCCCTGAGTAGCCATTTAACAAG
This sequence comes from Trachops cirrhosus, assembly GCA_028533065.1. Taxonomy (NCBI): domain Eukaryota; kingdom Metazoa; phylum Chordata; class Mammalia; order Chiroptera; family Phyllostomidae; genus Trachops; species Trachops cirrhosus. The sequence continues at coordinate 195 of JAPYXV010001732.1, read as the reverse complement.
TCTGACAATGTCACTGGAGAGATTTTGCTATATAGTCCTTTACCTACATGCAAAAAAAATGAAAAGAAGGACTTGGAACAGGCTAATATCCTAGCAATCCCTGCTAGGCACCATTCACAGCAACAAAGTCATTTCAGACACTCCTTAAATGCCTAGCAATCACCTGAACACTAGACAGAGACCTCAGTCCATGCC
>JAPYXV010001730.1:0-13823 GCA_028533065.1 Trachops cirrhosus | reverse complement strand
CACCCCTAGTTTTGTCCATGTGTCCTCTATATTTGTTCCTGTAAACCCTTCCCTTCTCCCCTGAAATTCCCTCCCCTCTCCCCTCTGGTCACTGACAACTCTATTTCAGTGTCTTTTGTTATATTTTACTTGTTTCTTTGTTTTGTTGTTTAGGTTCCTGTTAAAGGTGAGATCATATGGTATTTGTCTTTCACTGCCTAAGTGAAATAAGCCAGGCAGAGAAATAAACCTTTTAAACAGCAACCTAGCCAAACTACCCAATGGCATAGTATAAATTTGGATATTATGACAGGACTGAGTTTAGCTTTCAGTACAGGTATGTAAGCCCCTACCTAACCACCGTCTAGTTGATACTCTGGACAAAGTACAAAACCACTACCAATGGATCTTGAGTAGTAAACAAAATCAGAATGTGGAAAGTCAAAACTCTGAGACATAACCAACAAAGGAAGGGTTCTCCTTCTGTTTAAGCCTTTCTCTGCTGGAGAGAATTCCAAAGAGAGCTTCTTGGGTACAGCATGACATGCTAGCTGTGGAACAGACAACCTAGTGCCAGGCAGAGTCAGAGGTAAGGACAACCCAGCAGGTAGCAAGGAGGGAGATAAAAGTGCTGGAAGCTGAAGCTGTACACCTACATCCCCAAAGAAAAGCATAAAACATTCTACAATATTCTAGCATATTTTAAAGTAACAATCAAAAATTAAGATCAGTATGCCAGTGTTTAGGGTACAAAAATGTGTTAAAATTATGAATATAGAGGAAAGTTTCTGAGTTAATTAGAAAATTTCATGATAAGAAAAAATAATATTACATAGAGAAAAATAAGACAAAGTGGTGAAAAAGTAAGAAAAAAAACACACTGGAAGGGAACTTTTAAAAAATAAAATCTACCTTAAAGGCAATTGAATAGCAGAAATAAGCCAACAGTAAACTAATATATTAAAGTGAGATTAAGGAAAAATAAACAAGGCAAAGGAAAAATTAAATATTGTATATATACATGAAAGAGAACTAGAATTCAACCCATGAAAACGTGTTATTCCCCAAATCAGATCAGAACTTTTAATAATTGCTGTTCACACCCCACTCAGTTCTAGCAGTAGAGAACAGGCAACCTATAGAAATCTGAAATACTGTTTTCAGATCACGGAGTCCTGTTCTTATCTCCAGTTAACATTTTGGCCTGCCACATTGTTCTACTGTAAGAACAGAGCAAGTGCAGATCACAGTTCATCCTCCGTTCTCTCAGCTAATGAATAATCAATTGAGACAATTCAGGGCTCTACCACCAAGAAAATGTAGTTCTCTCTTCCTCGCTACAGATCAAGAATTCAAACTGAGCACATATAACTGAAAGGGTTTCTCATTTATATTTTGTTGCCATATCAATGAAGTTGTGCACCATCAGTGATGCTATACCAAAATGGTTTTGTCCATAAAATGTCTAATAAGATGCCTCTTATCTAAATTTTGTTTTACAATGAAGTATATAAATAGCAACATTTTGAAGTTTTTTGTAGATTGTATTGAAATTGTAGAGAATGTAAACAACTCTTTGGATTAAAAGAGAAAACACAAAATATAGATAATATGAAATTGAGAGGCACTGGGCCAAGCAGCTTACAGGAACATGCATAAGAAACAGGCAGCTAACATGAACATGCATAAGGAACAGTCCTTTAAAATGTTATTGTTGCACTGTTTTTTACACAAGTTGTACTTTGCTTGTATATAAAATAACACCAGTTATAAATATATCTAACACGTTTGATTTCTTTAGAAAAGCATTAAGAAATGTACTCTCATTCTAATCCTGTTTTGTGAGCAAGTATCAATTATTAAGGATCATATTATCTGAGAGTATCCAAACCTAACAAAAATTTTCAAAAGGAAATTAATGTAGAAAATGATATTGTAAAGACTGGGATAAGAATTTTCCTTTCTAAGCATTATGGGGCTTCATAGGAAATAATTAACAAACTTATACAATCACATTGTTTGATACTGAGCTTGATTCTTTGGCAGAGCACAAAACTACAATAAATAATTAAAGTATAAACTCTAAAAATTTCACTGTATATGTCCTAATGTACATTTCTGTTATATGTGCATCATACCTCTATCAGGAACTTTCTAGAACATATAGATGAACCTACTGATTATATTCCAATGAAGTATGCATATAGGAAATTATGTGGTATAAAGCTGAACATCACCCTGTCAGAAATCATTCACTTCAAAAAGAATAAGACTAGACAACATAGGGCAACGTTTTAAAATTAATTAAGTTAAAAGCCTTATTCCAGGTATAAAATTTCCATAAGCTATAAAAAAGCTTAGAATAGGGAAACTAAAGGAAACAGCACGGGGAGGCAGGCCATAGACTCCAACAGCTTTGCCAGAATAATTCAGAGGGCACGCCATTTGTCACCAGCCTGTTTCAGTGATGTCAAACTCTATAAGCGTATACTTTATGAGCATATAAATGCTGTCATCATTATTATCACAAGTACCAAACACTGAATTCAGTGTTCCGTGTCAGTTACCTAAGGGCCTTATGAGGTATAATACTATAGAATGTTCTTTACCCAATTATTCAATCAGTAAACTCCTATTGACCTTCTTATCTTAAATCCCCAAGGATTTAAGATAAGAAGCATAATTTTATGTTGATTAAACAAAGGGGAGTACAATCAATATTTCAGCAGACACTTTTCTAGAACTTGACAAGTTGATTTTATTATTCTTGTATTGATTGATTTGAGAGAGAGTTAAACATCAATTTTGTTGTTCCACTTATTTATGAATCCATTGGTTGGTTATTGTAGGTGCCCAGACCCGGGATCAAACCCACAACCTTGGCCTACCAGGACAGTGTTCTAATCAACTGAGCTACCCAGTCATGGCCTTGACAAGTTGGTTTTTACTTTTTTTAATGGAACTGCAAAGAAACTAAAATAACTACACTAATTTTTTAAATGGATAAAGTAAAAGGCCTTACTATATCTGATTTTAGGAAATTCTAAAAATATACTAAGACAGCAAACAACTTGAGAAAAGTGATTTATAGATCAATGAAAGATTGTTTTACAGGCAATTCAAAATTTAATTATACCAACAGGATAGTCATATGGAAAAACAAATGAATGGTGACCCTTATCATAAGCTATATGCAAAAACTTATTCAAAAATGGATCATAGACCTAAATATGAAACATTAAGTAATAATTCTCCTAGAGGAAAGCATAAAAGAAAATATTTGCAACCTTCAAGTGATCAAAGGCTTCTCAGGACACGAAACCAGTGAAACATAAACTTTTTAAAAATGACAAATTGGACCTCATTAAAATTTAAAACTTACACTCCTAAAGACACAATTAAGAAAATGAAATGGCAAAGCACAAACTGGGAGAAAATTTTCATAACACATAAATCAGACAAAGATATAAATAATGCTTACAACTCAATAATAATAAGATAAGCCATGAAATATTTTTTAAGAAGTGGGACACAGAAATAGTAAGGATATGAGCTACTAGAACTTTTATAAATAGTTGATGGGGGTATAAAATGGTAAAACTACTTTGGAAAGTTTCTAAAAAACCAAAACATGAACTAACCAAAACATTCAGACATTCCATTTGAATGTATATTTACTCAAAAGAAACAAAAATATATGACAACACAAAGATTAGACCATAAATGTTCATAGCAGCTTTATTTTGAACAAAAACTGTAAATAATACATATGTCTAACAACAAGTGAATAGATAAACAAATTGTGGTATATTCATTCAATGAAATACTAAACAGCAATAAAAGAAGAATATTAATTGCTGCTCTAACATGGATAAAACACAAAATTTTTATTTAAGGTTCAAGAAGTCAAGCCAAACAACAAAAAAAGAAAAAAATACAAATTTTATAATTTCATCTATATAAAATTCTGGAAAATAAACTAATCTATAATGATGCAAAGCAGGTCAGATATGGAGGTTCAGAAGGAATAGATTACAAAGTGGTACAAGGAAACTCTGGGGAGAAAGAAATGTTTTTTTAGCCTAACACACATTATACACATGCAACAGTCTAGTCTTTAGTTAACATGGTTACACTGACCAGTAGATGCCCTGGCCATTGGTACCATGCCCTATCTGGCCGTAGGCTAAGGACCTGCTGCACTGGGAGGGCCTAAGGGGATGTGCGTACCTGCCAGATTAAGGCTATGTAAGTTTCCTTAAGCACTGAAGTTTGCTGTGGGTTGTAACAAACAAGGATAAGGGACAAAGAAGCCATTACCTTAGAGGCCAGCTGCAACCCCATGACAAGTCTCTCCCTACAAAGAGCCACCAAGGAACAGCAGTGGGACTTTACCTGTGTCTGCCAGGGTCAGGCAATGGTGCTTTTCCCTGGGGGTATGTCTTGGGGCGCTGGCAAGAGTATGTTGTTTTGTTTTCCCAGCCCAGGGTGTAGCAGAGGCTCCTGTGTACTTAACTGCAGAAGAATAGGTGCCATCCAAGGTTTAGTGAGGAGTTTGACAGGAGATGCTTGTGCTACCCTAGGCCATTCATTCAAGGTTTGCAGGCAGTCAGAAAAGCAGGTTGTCCACCCTGGAATGAGCTAGAGTCAGCCTTCAGGGTATCAGCCTTCAGAGGCCCCACACATAGCTTTCAGGGATGACATGGATGTCTAAATCACATGCCTGGTATTCTATGACTGCCCCCTGCCCCAGTTATTGTACAGTCTTCACCACTTGCTTAGCAGCCTTAAAGGCCTGGTCAAGCTCTTTTCCCAACCCCAGGTGGCTCCTTTGTGTGTAAGGCAATAAAGAATGTCCACTAGCTGAGTTAAGTGTGGTATAAAAACCCATTAGTACCCCAACAACCCTAAAAATTCTTATAATTGCTTTGGCTTCTGTAAGATGGGGAAAGCCTTAATCTTATCTATCACAGATAAGATCACCCTTGTTTTATCTGACCAGACAACACCCAAGAATTTGACAGACAATCCAGGTCCCTGGATTTTGTTGGAATTGACTGCCCATCCTCGACCCTAGAGGTGAGCCAACAGTTGAAAAACAGTGCTTTCTAATTCTGTAAGAGAATTAGAGGTCAGCATAATATCATCAGTGTAGTGATACAGTTTCATAGAGGGTGGTACAGTCCATGCAGCTAAGTCTTCAGCCACAAGACCATGACAAACAGTAGGGCTGTGCAGGTGACCTCAAGGCAGAACAGTAAAAAATAGTCCACTGGCACCTTCTCAAGTGAAGGCAAACTGGTCCTGGTTTTCAGGATCAATAACAATAAAGAAAAATGTATTACCTAAATTTAATATATAATGGCATGTGCCCAGCTCATGGCTGAGCTGGTCTAGGAGGCTAGCTAGCTATGTTAGGCATGGCTGCAAAGAGAGGGGAATTACCTTATTTAGTTCTCTATACTCTACAGTCATGTGTCAGTTTGATGATGTTCACCTTAGCCAATTCTTCTATGGCCACCTGGAAGGTGGTATTGCTTGGTGACCACTATGAGGGAATGGGAAGTGACACAGGGGAGTGTCTGGCATGCCCCCTCTAAGCAGCCTTCACAACCTGTATTCAGAGGCAAAACTACCCCATGGTGGTCTGTAGGTGCATATCGGCTACAATGTCAATTCCCAGGATATACTCAAAGATAGGGGAAACATACACCTTATAGGAGCATGGTGATAAACACCCTATTCCAAGAGTCAGTGTTACAGCTCACACCCAAGTGGACTGTCTTCCATAGTCATTGATGGCAATTATGGGACCCCTAAATTTCTCTGGGTTGCCATAAATAAGAGAACATAATGCACCAGTACCAACTAGAGCCAACACTCTTTGTACTTTTGCGGGGACCAATAAATAGCAAATTTGACATGTGGTCTCTGGTCCCCACTATGTCCCTTGGCCAACCCCCTATGCGAAGACCCCACCCCATGGATTGTCTTCTGGATGAGCCAAAGGCAACTCCACTAGTGAGGCAGCCATGAAATCAGCCAAGCAGGGCATCTGCGCCAGGGGGATTAGTGAGGGCGGTGTGCCAATGGGACCATTCCAGTCAACATTGTCTATGCCAATGTTTGGACAATAGGTGTCATCATAGGCTGGAACTTTTGCTTGGGTTTTGTTGCTGCCACAGACTTATAAGAATGCAGTTGGGCTTTTGTCTAGCTTACCTTTTTCTACCCCATCCTTCACCAGATAATTCCATAGTTGTTTGTGGATTACTTTCACTGGAGTTTTCTGCTTGTGTTTCACAGTTAGATTCTCTCCTTTCATTCCTTCCTTGTCCTTCTTTCCTACCTGTCTTATTCCTTTCTTTTGTCTCAGTAGTTCTACTTCCCCTAAGTTGGCAACTGTCTGTGTGCCACTTCTTATACAAAATAGCCCACCTTGGTAGACCTCATAGGTATCAGGGTACCAAAGTAAGCCAGGAGTGCTGTTTGCACAACCTGGTTCCTCATTCCTGTGGTAAATCATTCCATATCTGGCTCATTGGACTGTGTGTTATAGATGACCTGTCATATGCCTAGCTCCCAGATGAACTGTTGGACTTCTAGTGAGCTGGTGCAGCATGGGTTGAAGGAGAGTAGTGCCCCTTCATTAGTCCACACCACCCTGCAGCAGCCATTAGTCACATAAGGAGGGTAGTTGTGTGACTGCTTGGACTCCAGCCCCATGAATTCTTTGTCTCAAAGACGGATGGGTGCTGACAGAAGACATATGCTTTAATTCATCTCCTGCCATCAGCCCCTATATTCTATAACCCCAACAGTCCCCCTGCCATGGATTTGGATCCTTTCTAGCTGAACTTAGCAGCCAGCTCTACTAGCTTGGCAGGGATGTAGGGGATCACCATAGTGTGCCAGTCTCCCCAGGAGGTGGCACTGGAGCACCCTGCAGCTGTTAGGCCTTAATCTTCTGAGTCATAATCAAACAAACCATAAATTTCCTTTCTTCTACCTCTATGGCCTCCCTGCTCTCATCTATTAAGGTCTCTTTGTCTGAGTCACTTTCACTTTCAGGCGTAGGATCCCACTTAACGAGGATTCCTGTCAGACTGGGCCACCATCACCCTTGAAAGAGTGGGTGTTACTCACTGCACCCTGACAAATCAGCATGCTAGGTCCCGTGGTCTGCTCACTGGTCTGTTCTAATTGTCTCCCTAGGGCATTATATTGCCTGCCTTTAAGAGATGCGTGTCCCTTTCTACTTTCAGTTCCTCTTCTAAGCACACAGCGCATGCGTCTGCTTCTCGGTGTCTCTCAGTTACCCTACGCAGTGCTGGCAATATTTGCCTGCCCATGGCAGTGGCAGCACGGCCGAGGTCTTTCTTTTCCCCTAGGGAGCATCACTCTCCCACATGCTGCAAGGATTGTGGGAGATCGGCGGGAGTTTCAGGGCCATCCCCCAAATCCTGTCGCACTCTCCATGTATCAAGGAGGTTTGCCCTCTCGTACCACATAAAATTTGCTGAACAGCCAGAGGATTCCTCCTGGCATCTCCCCCACTCTAAATAACGTCGCCCCAAGTCAATGCAACTTGGGGAATTTTCGGGGTATCAAATCCTGATGACGTGGGAGGTTGAGCTTGGGGATCTCGACTGCTCATTCCAGTAAGCCGAAAAACCCACAAGGAAAACTGGATGGAGCAGACATAGCCTTTATCACTCACATTACACAGAGCACCGATGGTGGCATTATCAGTGAAGCAGGACCGTGTTGCATTCAGCAACCGCGAGAACAGATGCCGGAGACCTTTCAGGGTTTCAAAGATGTTACTTTATTGGCCAAGTTTTACCTGCGCAGGGGCGAACTCTCAAAGTGTCCGGAGACACGGTACCCACAAGGGCTGCTGACGAGAGTGGCGCTGAGCGCTTACAGCTAAGTTCTTATATAGGGGCGGGCAAGCAAGCGTTATACAGCAGCAGACATGGCAGTATGCTATTCGCTTACAAAGACCATGCATGGGAACAGGGTTGGGCATTGGCTTAACAGTGGTAGCTTTACAAACCAAACATGTTAGGTTGCATCTGTTTTACAATCCTTTGTTCTTGCACAAGGCAGGAGGGTAAGATGTTCGTTCAGTAACCTCCTGTACCTTGGGACCTAACCAGTTCCTGCTTTCTCATGGTCTAAGTTTTCCTTGCTCCTTACAGACCGCGCCTCTCTCAGTATCAGGTTTGTTTTAAGTGGTCACAGACACTGAGACCCTGTGTCTTGTGGGTGACTCTAACCTACATTACCTCACTCTGTATGTGCGGAGAGAAAAGGTCAAGAAGCAGCTACCAAAAGGAGAAAAGGAAGGAGTTACAATTCGTTTCCAAAGCAATACACAGCTTGTTACAGGGTGCAGCCAAGAGGGGGGCCCCAAATAGGGATTTGGAATGGGGTCCAGAACTCAAGGTACCCAGGAAATATTAGGATGTCCTCACCCCTCCCCACCACAGGTGTGGGCTGGGGGAAGGGACAAATGGAGCAGGGCCATTGAGAGCTGTTTTGCATAGCAACAGCTTTGCAGTTAACCTCTGGCATGATCATTTAACATATCTATAACCTTCAACTGGTTGCATAGATATGTTAAATAGCTGTGGCTATGCTATGAGTCAGGAGAATGGAAGTAACTTCTCCCCCAAGATGTAACTGGGAGGCAACTCCCCTTAGTTACAGCGATTGGGTGAGAGCTTGGAGATGATTGGCTCCATACCATGGGGCAGGGCCTGCCCAGACTCAGGATGGCAGCTCAGTAAAGCTGGAAGGATGTGAGAGTGCTGGCAAGTGTAGCCAATTGTGGGAGGAGTCAGAAATGGGGCTGCAGAAGATTGGCCTGGGGATTTAAACCAGACAGGGCACCCGTTGAAGAGAGAAACTCGGCATCCATTGTGCTGGGATGATCGCAGCCACTACAGAGAGAACCATGCAGCTGTGGCAGTATTGGGGAGAACCATGCAGCTTTGCCAGAGTGGGGACCCCCACAGCTTTAGAAGGGGAAACCACCACCTGGCTTTAGCAGAGATCCCCACGACACTGCTGATGGTGGTGGGAACCAAGGGAGGCCTACCAGCCAAGACGGATTACTGGGAAGACCTGGGGGCTGCCTGAGCCACAGACTTCTATTTCTTTTCCTGAGATACTGTACCCCAGACTGGGCAAAGGGGTAGGAAGGACTGTGTGTGTTTGTGGGTGTTTTAAGGGACTTTGGGATTTTGATGAAGACATTAGGTCACTACTTTAAGTCTGTACAGCATTAAATAAACATTTCCTTTCCTTTTCACGAATGTCTGGCATTAAGAGATGTCTTTCCTATAAGGCGGCGGACATAACGAACCGGGAAGGTTCCTTTCAGTAATAGTATAATCGCCCTTGTCCCTCTGTGTTCTGTAACAGTTTTTGGTATCCCTGGGTGGGCCAATAATAGTTCCCCACCTCCCCTAGTCTGCTCTGTAACAATCTCTTCTGGCCAGGGGCCCCCTACCTAGCCTTCCATTACAGGAGGTGGAAGAGTCATGTCTAGCACAACCCCACATATATTTTAAGGAATTGGAGAGATAACTTTTGCCATTTTAAGAAAATTATAATTAATTAATTAATTAAATATAAATTGAAACCCATTTTCTAGAAAAAGTTATTAAATTTGCAGCATTTTAGGGATGATGCAAACCTTTCTATCTCTGTGGATAGTTAAGTTTATCTACTTATGACATAATTTTTCAAAAGTTAATTAAATATACCAAAACCACTGAATTGTATACTTTAAGTGAGAGAAGAGCAAAATCTTTGTTAATGTTTATATGAATGAGAAAATTGAGAATGTATTCTAAAAATGGAGACTTGTCAGGGAGACTATAAACTTTTAAGGAACTTGAACACCAGTCACTGTTCGTTTAGCATGGAATTCATGCTTTACTATGGAAGGTTTTAGAACAGGGCAGCAGCTTGGTCTATACTGCTTCGAAAAGACTGAGCTGGCAGTGGTGTATGGAGTTGACTGATGTTAGAAGAGATGGAACTGCTGCTAGAATTTTACTAAAATAAAGTGAATGTAAAATTGCAGAGCTTTAATGTAATTAGAAGTAGCAGTAATAATAACTTATAAAGAGTGGAGGGTAATAAGAAAATTTAAGACTTTGTCACTCACTGGTTAAGGGTAATAATGAGAAATGAGGAATCAAAAAGAACTCTAACTCCAGTGTCTGGGAAAATAAAGTCTTTTTTAAATTTATTTTTATTGTTGGCATTATTACAGATGTCCCCATTACCACCCACCCCCCCCAGAGTCTTTATTATAGACAAAATAAAGAACTGATTTTTAAAAAAGAAGCAGAAGTCTCAGAAAGCATTTTTTTACCTCCCCCTTAACTGCCTAAAAAGAATATTCCAAAAAGAGAACCATCAGCGAGAAAAATACAAGGACTATAGGCTAGTTGTCGAGATGTAGTCATGTGGGGAAAAGTTAGTGAGGCCTGCTTGTTCAGTTCTTCTCCGTTTCCATTTGTTTCTCATGGCAAATGCTTGTTTCCTAAATATTTGCTCTTTTCAGCTTCTTTTGAATTGTGTCCTTCCTTCTGAAGTCCCAGACCCATACTTCCCTTCTCATTAGCACAGGATGGCATATAAACCTCAGTTGACTGATTGCTTGTGTGCATAATATTTTGTGGAACAACCTATGTACAAAATTAAATTAGATTTTTCTCCTGTTAATTTGTTTCATGTTAATGCTATTAGTAGACCTGCCAAAGAAACTAGAAAGGTAGAGTAAAAATTTTTCCTCTTCTTCAATGGGAATTCATGGGAAACATAAATGCCTTCATATATTTGCCCATTAATTTCTCTCTACCTCTTCCCCAGATATCTTTCTCACCAATTTTGAATCATCTTTTTTTCCCAAGATTTTTATCATATAGCCAAACCAGTGGCCACAGCTCATGAATCATTATAAATTCTTATATTTGGCTATTTCTCCTTTCAGGCAAAATTAATCATGTGTACTCCTCAAAACTCTGCTCCCTGGAAGAATTTCCCTTTGGTGCAGGTATTCTGGCAGTCAGGGACTTGAAAGGTCCATGACCCACTGTGGATTCTTGGCTTCTTGGAAGAAAGAATTAAAATTCAACCCATTATAGAGTTTAAAGTAAAGTGGATTTATTACTGAAGCAGAATAGAGTGTGGCTACTCCATAGAAATAGCAGCCCCTCCCTAGTGCAATTTAATTCTTTTATTAAGCTTATTTAATTGAGGGGCAGGGCATTCAATAACAGGAAAGAATATACAGAATTTTTCCGGAAAAGAGGTAGAGACTTCTTGGAACTCATCAGCCATGTTGTGTTCTAATATGGGTGGTTCATTTCTGTTCATGGTGGTGAGGGGTGTTTCATTTACTATGCTAATGTATTACTAGAATATAATAAGGCTAGGTGTTATCATAAGGTGAAATTAATTGCCATGTTAGATCAAGATAATCAACAGATTCTAAGTTATAAATCCATTGGGGTTTGGTCTTACAATTTCCTTGGTAGTCCTTGAGATCCTTATTGATTACAGCTGTTTCCCCACATACCCTAGCTTACCTTCATCTTTAGGGATGTTCCAGAAAAGGGCTGTAGTGTTGCACCTGTTTACACCTCTTGGCTTTTAGTTCATGTCTGGATGGTACAAAACCATCTGTTAAAAAAGCCTAAGTTTTCACTTTTTCAGTCAACTCTTTGTAGAAAATGTCTCATGAGGAATTTTCTCTTTTGGGTATTTTATTAACATAAATAGAATACTTCTTACCACAGAGAAAATGTTTTGTTTTGTTTTGTACTTAATCATTTTATTTTGTAAATCATTTTATTTTGATTAAAATTAATTTTAGACTGCTAAAAAGAATAAAAACCATTTATCTCAGCAAAAGGTGTTGCTGTCAAGAAAACACAGACTCAAGTAGCAATCAAAATTGTGTTCCACATGGACAAAAGGAGGAAGCCACCTTTTATAGTCAAGTTTTTCCCAAGTTCTCAATTTCCTGCAAATGAGGTTTGCAAATGTGCAGTTCTGATTGCATTAGGCAGGTCTCAATCCATTGATCAAAAAACAAAACTATGCTTTCCCTGCAATTTTTTCCTCAGATGAGGTATTACAAGCAGGGCATAGTTGCAGCACGCTGGGAAACCTAGAATTCAGTATGAGGTTCCTCCTGGTGTACAGACTACATGAGAAGCCTCTGTAGCAGCACATGACTGCTAGGCTGGTATTCTTTATAAACTTTGGGCCCTAAGATGATCATGCAAAGTCTATCTCAGCAGATAAATTCTTTCTCAGGGTTCATACCTAGTTAATCTTCCTTCTTGGGGTCCACAAAATTTCAAGTGTATTTTCTAGACAAATTTTATAATAACATTGATAAATACCTCTAGTATAAAATAAGTTTAATTAGAATAGGTTTCATAACCTCAGCATTGTTGAAATGTGACAGATAATTCTTTGGGGATATCCTGAGTGTGTTTATCCCTTTATCCCTGACCTACTCACTAGATGTCTGTAGTAGTCTTCTCAGTGTAGCAATCAAAAATGTCTGCAGGCATTGCCAGATGTCCCCTGTAGGGCAGAATCATCCACATTGAGAACGACAAAACAAGAACTATAAATTGGCTTATTATTATGCATAGCATTGAATATAAGATGTACTTTCTAATCATTTAAATGTTAATAGAAATGTTAAAAGAAAAAAGCTAAAATTTCAATTTTGCAATGTCTCTTTGTCTTGTAAAAGATACAGTTCATGTTGTTTCTTATATGTAGACAATCAAATCAATTCTCTTGGTGTAATAGAAAACACAACCTGTAATTGTGTGCTTTAAATTCTCAGTTATGAAACCAGAATTTTGTAGGATAAGCCATGTCTTAATTACTACCCTGTTATCATTAATTTATTAAGAGTTGGTATCTTTTTACTCAGAGATTTGGAGAATGAAATGAAAGTATAAACTACATGCCACCGTGCGATTATTTATTCATGTCTGTTGAACTGACATCTTTTTTTAAAATATATTTTATTGATTATGCTATTACAGTTGTCCCATTACCCCCCTTCATTCCCCTTCACCCTGCATACCCTCTCCCACCCACATTCTCCCCTTTAGTTCATGTCCATGTGTCATAAGTTGTTTAGCTTCTACATTTCCCCTACTATTCTTGCCCTCCCCCTATCTATTTTCTACCTACCATCCATGCTACTTTCCCCGCTCTCTCCTGCTCCCAGTCCCCTGTTGCTAACCCTCCATGTGATTGCCTTTTCTGTGGTTCTGTTCCTGTTCTAGTTTGCTTAGTTTCTTCTTGTTTTTGTTTCAGGTGTGGTTGTTAATAATTGTGAGTTTGCTGTCATTTTACTACACATGTTTTCTATCTTCTTTTTCTCAGATAAGTCTCTTTAACATTTCATACAATAAGGGCTTGGTGATGATGAACTCCTTTAACTTGACCTTATCTGAGAAGGACTGCATCTGCCCTTCCATTCTAAATGAAAGCTTTGCTGGATAGAGCAATCTGGGATGGAGGTTCTTGTCTTTCAGGACTTGGAATACTTCTTTATAGCCCCTTCTTGCCTGCAAGGTCTCTTTTGAGAAGTCAGCTGACAGTCTGATGGGAACTCCTTTGTAGGTGACTGTCTCCTTATCTCTTGCTGCTTCTAGGATTCTCTCCTTCATTTTTACCTTGGCTAATGTAATTATGATGTGCCTTGGTGTGTTCCTCCTTGGGTTCAACTTCTTTGGGACTCTCTGAGCTTCCTGGACTTCCTGGAATATTATTTCCTTTGCCAG
>JAPYXV010001729.1:0-13823 GCA_028533065.1 Trachops cirrhosus | reverse complement strand
ACTCATAGCGTCAGTGTGAAGGTTTCATGACATTATCCATGTAAAGTGCTGAGTGTAGGGCTTAGCATATAATAAGTACATGATAGCTAGTATTGTGCATATTAAAATATTTTGATTTAACTTAATATAAAATATTTATTTTATACATTAATTTAAACTCATATAATATGTTGGACTGAGGCAAAATTGAACAAGGCTCTGTTTCCTGTTACATACAGTTCTTACCATGACTTTTCCTTCATCAGGATCCCACAGAAGTGATAGGTAATAGAACTAACAGTGGAGTTACACAGTTTATGTCAACTCAACAACTATTGGCTTCCAGCTATAACTAACAAATTATGAAGAGATATAAACAAAGATTTAGAAGGGAAATAAAAGCAAAAAATGAAGTTTTCCAAAAAGTAAACACTACACAAAGTTCTCAGGAAATATCAGAAATGAAGATGATACTGCTGCTTGTAAATCTTACTTTAAAGAAACAAAATTATTAAAGGTTATATTAGATTGAATATCACTTTGATTAAAGAAGCAAGTTGATAGTCTTATTAAAGATGAAAAAGGGTAAACCAAAGCTACTATAAAAAAATGGTACAAAAATGTAAAATTATGTTATGATCAGCTGAGATTTTATAGGACATTCACCACGTGCTAAGCACTGTTCTTGTCCCTTTGCATTCTTACCCTATTTCTTTCTCATAATAAACCTATGAGGCAAATGCTTATTTTTATTGTCCTTATTTTACATTTTAGAAAAATGAGATTGGGAACTTGGACAACTTGCTCAAAATCATATATGTAGTACATGCTCTTGCTAGCATTTAGTCCTAAGTTAGCTTACTTTCTGTTATAGGCTGAATGGTACCTCCAAAATTCACATGTGAAGCCCTAACTTCCAGTGTCTCAGAATGTGACTGTATTTGGAGATGGGGTCTTTACTGAGATAATTAAATTAAAATGAAGCTGATGGGATGAGCCCTAATCCAATGTGACTGGGGTCCTTAAAAGAAGAGGAAATCTGGACAAAGAAGTATACATGCAGAGGAATAGCCATATGAGGAGGCAGCAAGAGGGTGGCCATATGCAAATCAAGAGGCTGAAACAGACCCTTCCATTGTCCCTCTAGTGAAAACCACCAGCCTTTCTGACACTTTGATTTTACACTCCTAGCCTCCAGAGCTGTGAAAAAATACATTTGTTGTTTAGCCACCAAGCTAATGGTGTGGTGGTGTGATTGCCCTATATAACTAGTACCCGTGCAAGCCCCGGTCTGCTCTAATGCCTGTCAGGTACAGTGTATGATCATTGCTGCCCACAATGGCATGTACTTTCCATGTGCATTACTGTTAACCCCTTGTTTCTCACGTAGCTATGGGAAAGCTCCATATAAGAAACACATTTAAAGAACTTTTCTTGCCACTTACTTCAAGCTTTGAGATTTCTCTAAGGAAATCATTAAAAACTTTTTAGTTAATTAATCTCAAAGGTACTCATTTCTATGAGATGCATCTCATGCTCATTATGACTTTGTCTCTTACTGCTCTATAATATTTGGTCCCCACTTGTGAATTGTGAAATGGAGAAAAGTGGATTAATAAGACTGAGAATTGGCGTAGGAAGTTACAAGTAAGCTTGTTAAAGTGTTTATGGTCTTGAGTTCTCTCTGCAATTATTACTCTAAGGAAAAACTAAGGGTGAATGTAACACAAACATATGGGTTCATGCATTCACATGCATATACTGTCATTCAACCTCCTTTACATACACATATTTATGCATAATTTTATTCACATTGATTTTTCTAGCAATTTCAGAATGCAGTTTATATTTTCTAAATCACTGCAGAGAGAGAGAGAAAAAGAGAGAGAGAGATGGAGGTAGAGAGAGAGAAGATCTTATAACATTACTTTTCTTGTGAGAATTAGTGATTTCACTCACCAGTTACAGTGAAATTCAATAGCTTTGACACAGCAGTGAAAACATGGAGATTTTAATGTCGAGGCTTCATATGACTTCACATTGTGAGTGTGGAATCTTCTCACTCTCGCGAAGCATTAGTGGAATCTGTCTGTCACACTTCAGTGCTCAGAGCTGGCTTTGACTAACAGAATTAAAATAAGGCAGTAGACTGAGTGGCAGGACCAGGGAAGCAATTTGAGAGTCAGAACATTTCAAGAATAAATGCAGAAAGCTCAGTTTCTCAACCATGACAGTTCTTGTGACTTCAATTAATCAGATCTTGCTGGCTCTTTTCATCAGTGCATTCTGTGAAGATTTATCCTATCTCGTGTCGCTTCCCCAAAATTTTGAAATCCAAAATTTAGAAGCACCTTACATTGTTAATTATTTTGAGGGCACTGACAAATATTTAATCCTTAAATACACACAACCCCCCCCACAGTATAATCAATAGGAATAGCAACAATTTTGATAATACACTGATAGAATTAAATCTGTTGTTTTTAAATTAAATATCATAAAAATCATTAATCATAAAAATCAAAATAAAGAGAAATTCTTTTAGACATAAAAGGATAGAGATGGATGACACCTTAATATATAAAGAAATTTTTATGTACCATGAAACAAGACACAGTGAGGCCAAACGACATACAAACAATAATATAAAAGAAGTAAGAAAATAGTGAGGTACTAGTAAAGGCTAACAGGGGCCAAATACAGGGTGATGGAAGATGATTTGACTTTGAGTGATGGGCACATGATACAATATAAAGATCATCGAACTGTACACTTGAAACCTATATAATCTGATTAACCAATGTCACCCCAATAAATTTAGTAAAAAATAAAAAAGATGAACAACAACGAAAAGAATGGATTGGTATCTAATTTAGAATTTAAATTTTTTATTGCTCTTTTCTGCTTTGGAGTAAGTTTTATAATTATCTTTGTACTTGTCTTACCCACCTCATAGGCCACAAATTCCCTGAAAACCAGAACTGTGTGCCCGTGTGTTTTCTGTCCTCAGTCCCATCTTCAGTTCCCTTGCAGAGGCTCAGTGCAAGGGCCTGGGCATAGTTGGAAGTCTGTTTCTATTTGTACTACTGAGCTGGATACCTTCTTGTAAATGATCTCCTTACATAGCACAGTCCCTCAGTCCTCTGATCACTGTATTTTTTTTGAAAAGTTAAAAATTCCTTAATTTTTTATTCCTGATACCACTACCACAATTTACAGGGCAATATACCTGATGTAATGAAGAGAAAAAGAAAAAGACAAAGCTACAACAGATAAAAGACCTCAGGAATGTACATCTAATTGACACTACATTGCATTAATCAATAGCTGCACTTTTTGCAAACTGTGGCTATGACAGTCCTGAACAAGAAGGGCTTCCTGTTTAAGCTGCAGTAACTTTTCTGACTATGGATCATTGCTCCTTCTGTGGCAGATTTTTACAGTTCCTCTAATGTATTTGAGATGATCACTGTATTGTTCATGGAACTAAATCTGCCCACTGGGCAGCCAATGGTAAGCAGAACTAAAATAACGGATTTGGACGAGGCCCCACAAAAAAGCTAGTCAAAATGTACCATAATGATATCTTATTTTAATATCATAATTTTAAACAGACACTTTGAACTAGAAGGTACCTCAGAGGTCTCTAATATAAACACCTCTCCTAAAAACAAGGCAAGAGGCCTGTACAGCTAAATGAGTGTGTGGAAAAAGTGTACTAAACAGAGAGTTCTGCTCTCCTACAGGAATCTGAAGCCAGAGGAAGCTTCCTCTTATTTTAATTAACTGATGCATTAATTTAGCAAACATTTTTGAGGATCTATTAAGTCACTTAACTAGGTGCTATGGAGAATAAAAAAGTCAATCAAAATCTTTATGTACTTAACTATGATTATATATTACCTGTCATAAGAAAAATATAGGTAAAATATAAAGTGTGTTCAATGAGAGAGGTTAATTTGATCTGGTGACAAGTTATGAACTGAGTCTTTTTGACTAATATAACTTGAAAATTTAGGAATGGAAATGGTATTAGAGGAAACGTCTAAGAGAGGCTAAGGTATAAAAATGGCAAGAAAATAAGAAAAGTACGATTAATTTTTTGTTAAAAATCAGAAATATATCATACTTTAGTATTATATATTAATAATATATGTTAGTATTATAGACAGTGTTACATATATATGATACATGTATACATACATGTATATATGAATATGTATATATCATGTATAATTATATTTCATATACATTATTTCTCTTATACTATTAATAAAAGTATAGTATTTTTATAGTACTTAGATTTTATTACACAGTATTATATAAATATTTATATTCATTTGGCACAAAACATGCTAAAAACATTGGCTCTATTGCCAGGACTTGAGGAAAAAGAACAGCTAGCTTAAAATTAACTGTTAGGCAATCTATACTTTCTCTCTCTCTGCATTTGGTTTCCCTGGAGTCCTTCAAGAGGGGATCCTGTGAGTCAGCAAAAGGCCAGAGGGGGCTTGCTGTGTTCTGTGAAATGAGATATAAGATTTAAGGTCACTTAAAATGTTGCAAGTAAATTAACACACTGGTCAAATAATTTTCAAGTCCATGAAATGTAATTAGGCTTATTATCTTCCACCTGTAATTCTCCTCCTAACCATCATACTTTCAGACCCTTGATTCACACCTAGATATATGAGGTATGTCCAGAAAAAGTCCAGCCATTGTTAATATAATGAGAACAGTTTGCACGACATGGATATAACCTGGCAGCAAAGGAGAGTGGACTGGAATGTGCATGTGTGAACAATGATGACTTCACTGTACTAGTCAGTGGGGGCAGTAGATGCTGCTGATTGAGCCTGTGAACTGTGTGGCCGTCGTATTCAAAGTAACTGAACAAGTAGAGCAACAAATCTGTATCAAATATTGTGTTAAGCTTCAACATTCCTCCATAGAAACTATTTCAATGATTAAAAAGGCCTCAGCTATGTATGGCCAACTGGTGATTGGCAGCTTCATCATGAGAATGCACCCACTCATATATCACATCTTGTGCAGTTTTTGGTAAAACATCAAATCACTGAGGTGACTCAGCCCCACTACAGCTCAGATTGGGCACCCTGTGACTTCTGGATTTTCACAAAACTAAAATCACCGTTGAAAGGGAAAAGATTTCAGACCATTAATCAGAGTCAGGAAAATATGACAGGGGTAGCTGATAGTAACTGGGAAACTGTGTGAGGTCCCGAGGTGCTTACTCTGAAGCAGACTGAAGGGTCGTTGTCCTATGTACAATGTATCTTGTGTCTTCTTCAATAATTGTCTTTATTTTTCATATTACATGTCTAGAGACTTTCTGGACAGAGCTCGTATGTCTGGTGTAACTTATATCACTGTTTACTTCTTGGGCAGCCACAATTTAAGGTGATTTCAAACATGCTAAAAGGATATATAGTGGGTAACTATTGTTCATAAGCTACAAACTCAGATGTGCAAAATGTAACTTCCTTTCTTTTCCCATAACTAAGCTTACTTTTTATCTTGAAACTCCATTTCTGTCAAATGCTGGGAAAATATTCTAGTTACATTTAAGTCAAAGACATAGACATCCAAGTTACATTTGTTATATTCAAGTTATGGAGTCATTACACTCAAGTTACAGGCCCAGTCAGTTTTGAACTTCTGCCCTTATCCTTAATTTCCCCAGGCACTCTGGGACTTATATGGCACTGCAACACCGGTGGGGAGGAATGCCCATTTTTTCACCTGATATGCTTTCCCTTGTCTTCCTCTGATATGCTTCCTCTGATATGTGATGTCACTAGATCATGCACATCATGTCCACTGGGGTCGGCCCCCTCCTGCGACAAGGTCCCACAGTGATGCCCAGCACCGTCCTGGCAGGGGCACACCCTCATCACACACTGGAGATGCGTGGGCTGACAATTTTCCTTCAAAACTTAATTATTGTAGTTTCTCTAAAATTTAATTATTTGGTCAGTGAAAATAATATTTTAAATTTAAAAGATCACTTTAAAATGAATTAACATTATGACAGTAAGAAAGATAATTCAAATGATGGGCATTATAACTTGAATTATAGAATCAAGTTGACAAGTAAAACATAAGACATACAAATGTAAATATATGTATTTTATTAAATTTAGTATAAGGTATGTGATTACAGAAAAACACCATAATCCATTAGGTCAAATTAATACAATTAAAATTTAATTGTTCTATAGGGTTTTTGCATTTAATTTATTTTTATTTTATTACTACAGAAAGTTGGCATGCACAAGTTCATATATAGTTTTATATTTGAGATAACAAAACATACCAGAGAATCTATAAGTAACACGAATGTGTATATATATTGTGTGTAACTCACCTTGAAATATCAATAGTCTGGATCCAGCATTTCACCTCTGGATATAAACTCAGATAATTGAAAACATATGAAACTTATACACAGAAACTTGTACATAAACTTTTGTAGCAGTATTATTGATAATAATTGAAAGTGGAAACAACCCATGTATTAATAACTAACAATGGATAAGCAAAAAGTGCTGCATTTATATGGTAGACTATTATTCAATCATGAAAGAGAATAATGTACTGATAGATGCTATGACATGGATGAGCCTTAAAACATGATAAATGAAAGAAGCTGGACACAAAAGACTGCATAGTATATAATTTTATGAAAATGAAATGTCCAGGAAAGACAAGTCCATATACACAGAAAAGTAGAGTAGTGGCTACCCAAAATTAGGAATGGAAATAAGCAGTGATTACAAATGGGCATGAAAGATATTCCTGAAGTAATGGAAATGTTATAAAACTGGCTCGTGGTATTGGGTACAAAATTCTGTAAATTTACTGAAAATCATTGAATTGCATACTTTATAAGAGGATAAGTTTTATAGTATTTTAATTATATCTCATTGAACCTGCTAGCAAAAATGCCAATAGTCTAGGTCTCTTTGACATTAGCCATCTTAATAGTATTTTTAAAAAGGTTTTATTTATTTATTTCCAGAGAGAGGGGATGGGAGGGAGGAAGAGAGGGAGAGAAACATCAATGTGTGGTTGCTTCTGGTTCACTCCCAACTGGGGACCTGGCCTGCAACCCAGGCATATGCCCTGACTGGGAATCAAACCAGCAACCCTTTGATTTGCAGGCTGGTGCTCAATCCACTGAGCCACACCAGCCAGGGCAGTATTTTTAATTAAATAAAAATAATCAAAATAATTTAATTATTCATATTTACAGAGAAGTTTATATTTTAAAAACTGCTTTATATATACAATATCTTACTTGAAATTAATAAAAATATAATGTGAGTAGTAGTATCAACTAAATTTTATAGGTAAAGAAATTTGTTGATCAGACTATTGAAGTAACTTGTTTATTCTCATACACCAGTCCATTGCATGGTCAGGACTTAAACCCTGATCTTATGATTCAAAATCTCATGGTCTATGTAAGATGATGGTCTAGTTTCACTTTTTTTTTGCATGTACCAGTCCAACTCTCCCAACACCATTTATTGAGGAAGTGTCTTTACTTCATTGTATTCTCTTGCCTCCTTTGTCATATATTAATTGACCATAAAGGGGTGGATTTAGTTCTGGGCTTTCTATTCTGATCTATTGATCTATATACCTATTTTTATGCCAATACCATGCTGTTTTGATTCCCATGTTCTTGTAGTATAGTTTTAGGTAGTAGGATCCTTCCAACTTTTTTCTTCTTTTTCAAGATGACTGAGGTTATTCAGGCTATTTTCTTGGTTTTATGTAGACTTTTGAAATATTGTTCTAGATCTGTGAAATATGCCATTGGTATTTTAATAGAAATTGTGTTGAATCTATACATTGCTTTGGGTAGTATGGACATTTTAATGATGTTAATTCTTCTAATCCATGAGCATGGTATATACTTCCACTTATTTGTATCTTCTTCAATTTCTTTCTTCAGTGTCCTATAGTTTTCCAAGTACAAGTCTTTTACCTCCTTGGTTAAATTTATTCCTAGGAACTTTATTTTCCTGTTGTGGTTGTTGCAGTAGTAAATGGGATTGTTTTCTTTTTCTAATAGTTCATTATTTGTGTATAAAAATGCCACCAATTTCTCATTATTGACTTTGTATCCTGCCACTTTGCCTAATTCATTTATTAGGTCAAGTTGTTTTCTGCTGGAGCCTACAGGGTTTTCTATGTACAATATCATGTCATGTGTAAATAATGACAGGTTTACTTCCTCCTTTCCAATTTGGATGCCTTTTATTTCTTCTTCTTGTCTGATCACTGTGGTTAGGACTTCTAGTACTGTGTTGAATCTAGACCACCATCTTGCACCACACACCAAATAAACTCAAAATGGATAAAAGACTCAAGTATAAGTCGCCACATTATAAAACTCCTAGAGGAAAACAGTACATTTTCTCACATAGCAATAATTTTGCCAATATACAAATTCTGTCTGGAAAAAAGTTAAGCCATTGTTAGTATAACAAGAATGGTTTTCACATCAGTGTAACCTGACAGGCAAGGAGAGTGAACTGGAATATGCATGTGTGAACAATAATTACTTCACTAGTCAATGTGGGTAGTAAACACTGTTGAGTGAGCATGTGTACTGTGTGGCCATCACACTCAGAGTGTCTGAGTGAGTACAGCAACAAATCGGCATCAAATTTTGTGTTAAGATTGAACAAAATTCCTCTGAGGAAACTATTTCAATGATTCAAAAGGCTGCAGTTATGAGCAATTGGTGATTGGCAGCTTCATCACAATAAGACACCTGCTCATGCATCACGTCTTATGTAGGGTCTTTTTTTGCGGGGGGAAACATCAAATCACCCTGCTGTCTTAGTCCCCCTACAGTTCAGATTTGGTGCCCTGAGACTTTAGGCTTTTCCCAAAGCTAAAATCACCTTTGAAAGGGAAGAGATTTCAGACCATCAATGAGATTCAGTAAAATACAATGGGGCAGGTGGTAGCAATTGGGACAACTGTGTGAGGTCTCAAGGTATCTACTTTGAAGGGGACTGAGTTGTCACTGTCCTTTGTACAATGTTTCTTGTATTTTCTTCAATAAATGTCTCTATTTTTCATATTAGATGGCTGGATACCTTCTGCACAGAACTTGTATCTCCTAGGGCAAGGGAAACAGAGGAAAAAATTAACAAATGGGACTATATTAAATTAAAAATCCTCTGCACAGCTAAAGAAATCATTATCAGAATGAAAAGGGGACTAACTATATTTGCCAGTGATACACTGAGCAAGGGTTTAATCTCCAAAATACATAAAGAACTTACACAACTCAATATCAGTAAGACAAATATTTCAATCAAAAAATGGATGAAGGACCTGAATAGACACTTCTCTAAGGAGGATATACAGTTGACGCATAGACATATGAAAAAATTCTCAACATCACTAGTCATCAGAGAGGTGCAAATTAAAATCACAATGAGATATCATTTCACACCTGCCTAAATGGCTATCATTAATAAATCAACAAAAAATAAATGCTGGCAAGGATGTGGAGAAAAGAGAACCCTAATGCACTGTTGGTGGGAATGCAGACTGGTGCAGCTACTGTGGAAAACAGTGTGAAACTTCCTCAAAAAATTAAAAATGAAACTGCCTTTTGATCCAGCAACTCCATTGGTGGGAACATATCCTAAGAATCCTGAAACCAATTCAAAAGAACATATGCACCCCTGTGTTCATAGCAGTGCTATTTACAATAGCCATGATTTAGAAACAGCCTAAGTACCCATCAGTAGATGAGTAGATTAAAAAGCTGTGATACATTTATACAATGGAATAGGAAGCAGCAGTAAAGAAGGAATTCTTACCTTTTGTAACAGCATGGAAGGAACTTGAGACTATTATGCTAAGTGAAATAAGCCAGTTGGTGAAAGACAAATACTATATGATCTTACTTATAAGTTAAATCTAATAAGCAAAATAGAACCAGAGACATAGAATCATGGAACTGACTGACAGCTGTTGGAGGGAAGGGGGGAGGTGGGGACTAATTGGAAAAAGGTGAAGGACTTAGTCAAAGAACATAAATGAATAACCACAGACATGGACAATGGTGTGGGAATTGACTGTGGGAGTGGGGAATAGGCTGGGCGTAGGGGAACAAAAGGGGAAAATTTGGACAACTATAAGAGCATAAATGATAAACTATTTAAATGGAAAAACCTCATGCTGTGGCTCTCTAAAATAATTACAAACCTTGTAACTGGCTTGGGAAGAATCAACCACTGAGAGTTTTGTTCAAGTGTTAGAAATAAGAACTTATCAAGTAGCACTATCCCTTTGATTTTCAGAAAGTAAGTTGAATGTTCTCCAGGGTATCTGATAGCTCCTCCAGAATGGTCCTGCGCAAAAGTTTTGCCTATGTACAAGAACCAGTTAGATTTGTCACTTCTAAAAAAACAGTTTCTCCAAACCAGATAGTGAGATAATAATGTTACTTCTAAGCCTTAGAAACTCAAAACAGACTCTGGGGAATCTGGTTCCTTAGTGACATCTGCTCTGTTTAAGCTTCTGATATCCACTCTTTTTAAAATTTTTTTGTAATATATTTTATTGATTATGCTATTACAGTTGTCCCATTACCCTGCTTCATTCCCCCCACCCTGACCACCCTCTCCCACCCACATTCCTCCTTTTAGTTCATGTCCATGTGTCATAAGTTCTTTAGCTTCTACATTTCCCATACTATTCTTGCCCTCCCCCATCTATATTCTATTTACCATCTATGCTACTTATTCTCCGTACCTTTTTCCCCTCTCTCTCCTCCTTCCACTCCCCTGTTGCTAACCCTCCATGTGATCTCCCTTTCTGTGGTTCTGTTCCTGTTCTAGTTGTTTGCTTAGTTTCTTCTTGTTTTTGTTTTAGGTGTGGTTGTTAATAATTGTGAGTTTGCTGTCATTTTACTGTACATGTTTTTTATCTTCTTTTTCTTAGATAAGTCTCTTTAACATTTCATAAAATAAGATCTTGGTGATGATGAACTCCTTTTACTTGACCTTATCTGGGAAGCATTCTATCTGCCCTTCCATTCTAAATGAAAGCTTTGCTGGAGAGAGCAATCTTGGATGTAGGTCCTTGCCTTTCATGACTTGGAATACTTCTTTCCAGCCCCTTCTTGCCTGTGAGGTATCTTTTGAGAAATCAGCTGACAGTCTGACAGGAACTCCTTTGAAGGTAACTGTGTCCTTATCTCTTGTTGCCTCTAGGATTCTCTCCATTTTTACCTTGGCTAATGTAATTATGATGTGCCTGGGTGTGTTCCTCCTTGGGCCCAACTTCTTTGTGACTCTCTGAGCTTCCTGGATTTCCTGGAAGTCTATTTCCTTTGCCAGATTGGGGAAGTTCTCCTTTATTATTTGTTCAAATATCTTTTCCACTTGTTGCTCTTCCTCTTCTCCTTCTGGTACCTCTATAATTCGGATATTGGAACATTTAAAGATGTCCTGGGGGACATCTAAGCCTCTCCTCGTTTTTTTTTGAATTCTTGTTTCTTCATTCTTTTCTGATTGTATGTTTTTTTCTTCCTTCTGGTCCACTCCAGTGATGTGAGACCCAGCTTTCTTTCCATCACTATTGGTTCCCTGTGCATTTTTCTTCATTTTACTCATTGTAGCCTTCATTTTTTTCATCTAATTTGTGACCAAAATCAACCAATTCTGTGAGCATCCTGATCACCAGTGCTTTGAATTGTGCATCTGATAGGTTGGCTATCTCTTGGTTGCTTAAAAGTATTGGCTGTGGGGCTTTGATTTGTTCTGTTTGAGCCATTTTTTGGGGGGAGGGTCTGGTCGTGCCTGTTACGTATTGAGGGGTGGAGCCCTAGATGTTCACCAGGGCAGGGCAACCCAGTGGCTGCATTGACAGAGAGGGAACAATGGCACTTGCTCCACTCTCTCTAGGACTTCAGTACCCTCTGCCACTTCCCACAAGCAGATTGGGTCCTTCTGGTGCTGGCTCCCGGGTGGGTGGGCTTGTGTACATTCTAGGACCCCGTGGTCTCTCCAACAAACTTTCCTGTGAGGCTGGGAGATTCTCCCGGCACCTCACCCCCCCATAGGTGTTTTCAATCGGTGCTTTTAGGCTTTATTTCCCGGTGTTGGGTTCCTGGGTTGCACGGTCTGTGTCGCTGCCCGTTTTTGCCTTGTTTATCTGCACACGAATGTGTGACTACGGACAGCCAGCTGCCTTGGGTGCCTCACTGGGTCTGCTTGTTGCCTCCCGTGCCCGGGGTCTGCCACCAGTCCACCAACTGCCACCTGCGCCCTGCACATCTGCATCTGCCAGCCACCACATTTTCCTGCTGAGACCCCTTGACCCCTCTCTGTCGGCCTCCGACTCTGCCCCTCTTACTGGTCTGGATGAGTGGGTGTCAGACTTCCATACAGTTCATTTCTCTCTGTTCTGGTTGTTTTTTTGTTTCTAAATTTTTGTTGTCCTTAGTTTTGGTTGTGTGAGGAGGCACAGTGTGGCCACTTGCACCTCCATCTTGGCCGGAAGTCTCCTGATATCCACTCTTGGTGGAGGCTTTAGAGCCTATAGAAAGTATTGGAGAATCATTGGGGTATGGTTGGGAATTGATTTGCACAGAGCCTGACTAGCTTAAGGGTAGCAAGAAACACCACAGTTTTAAGACCTAGGACCAAGCCACTCTGTACAATTCTTTCTTAATAAGAAAAGCACTCATAAATGGTACCAGAAGAATAGAAGAGAAAAAATCTGCATTTGACTTGGATTAGAGCACTGTTTACATAACAGTGGTAAGCATACACTTTTATTACACACTTTGTTTTCTCTGCTTTTATCTTTTCCCATCACACTCTCTCCTTGCTGCCATGTCTGCTGTATCCCTTTACTCTATTAAAAAAAATTTAACATTCATATTATGTGGACTACAATTTTTTACTATTTTATTATTTCTCTTTACTATATTTTACTACTTTTTACTATTTCTATTTTTCTACAATTTTTTACTATTTCTTTATTGAAAATAAACAAAAATATATTTCTTTAACCCATTCAATCACAGATGTCATGTATCATTTTTCTAATTTACTCAGTTAAATAGTGATTATTCACCATTTTGTTGGTTGTGAACCCTTTTAAGAACACAATCAGGACTTCTGGCCAAGGTGGAGGCATAGGTGGATGCACTGTGCCTCCTTGCACAACCAAGATGGGGACAACAACAATGTAGAAGCAAGATAACAACCAGAACTGACAAAAATTCGAAGTATGTGGAAGTCGGACACCCAAGGATTTAAAAATAGACACGTTCATCCAGACCGGTAGGAGGGATGGAGTCGGGCTGGGCGAGGGATGCGGAGCAGAGAGCTGAACAACTGGGGTGGCGAGCAAGTTCACAGCAGGCAGACCCTAGGCGCACAAGCGGCAGTGGCTGCTGGGCCAGGCTGGGGGGTGGCGACCGGCAGACCCAGCGAGGTGGCCATTGTGAAGCAGGGCACTGCGTGCAACTCAGGGTCCCAGGGCCAGGAAATAGAGCTTTGGGGCACTGATTGAAAAGGAGGTCCCTGCCTGGTGCACAGGCCCACCCATACCGGAATTGGTGCCAGAGGGGCCCAGTTAGCTTGTGGAAAGTGGCAGAAGGGTCTGAGGTCCTACAGAGAGCAGAGCAAGCGCCACTGTTCCTTCTCGGACCCTGCCCCCACATACAGCGTCACAACCCAGCCACTGAGGTGCCCCGCCCTGGTGAACTCCTAAGGCCCTGCCCCTCACTACAGGAGATCCACAAGACCAAAAAAAAAAAAAAAAAAAAAAAA
>JAPYXV010001728.1:0-13824 GCA_028533065.1 Trachops cirrhosus | reverse complement strand
TGAGTCCTTGTTCTGGATGTGAGAAATCCAAGTCTCCTGGCTGCCTTTGTCTCCTCTGCCTGACTCGGGCTAGAGGAAATAGCAGGGATGGTACAGTTCAGACCAGAGTCAGTGGACCCCTGGGGAAAATTAGACCTGGGGCATAAAATATGCAAAATCCTGTGAGACCTGCTTGCTAGGATGCTCTTGGATGTGTAGGTACAGGCAGAAAATGAAACTAAGCCTGTGTCTGTTAGGTGATATCAGCCCCAAAACTCAGCATGAGCTTTTTGAACCCTTTGTAAAATATCCACCCATTTTTGATCTTCTCTGCTAGATGATAAATCCACATTCTGTATCTGTTCACCTACCCAATACTATCTAATAAAAAGCCTGCTTGTTGGGAAAGTGGCACGATCTCCCCTAGAGAGTGGCCGTGCTGTTCCTATTCCCCCATAGGACTTGGTAGTCCGTGTGTATTTTTCTACTATCATGAGCATCTGCAGCATATGCGATCACCGCGGGCTGGAGGTTGCATCAATCTTAGAAGATGAGGCATCCAGCCCCAAGTATGATAAACAGGTAAGCAAGAAAATACGACCCTCTGTAGCTTATTCCAAGATACATCTGCAACCTAAGTTCATACCACTCTCCCTGTCATGAAGAAATCTTCATGTTTCCTAAATGTCCTTTATTTACACTTTTCCTTTTTGACTGTGCTATTTGTTATATCTCCCTAGATAACACTTTAACAGCTCAATTGGAAAGGAATTTACTACTTTTACAAAACAGAATTAAAAGTTTTACCTGGAAAGCTTCCTTTCACTCCCAGTTCATGATCTTAATGATTGTACTCTCTAAATTTCTATGCTAACTATTACATAAATATATTTTTGGAGGACATCATTGTTTCTGACTATTATTCTAGTTAGTTTTTCAAAACAAAATGTTGACTTCAAAATTGGATAAATTATTAGAATGTAAACTATGTAAAAGCAGAAATTCTATCCTATTGATTTTTCAGTAGTCTAAATTGTAGGTATTTAGAAAACATTTATTGAAAGCAGAAAGGATAAGTTAGATCATCATTCAGGTGGAAATTGATAACCATTATTTGGAGTAGAATAAATCATATTAAATATACTATCTTACTGGCTCAAAGAAGAGGAGCTTATGTTGAGTTGGCACATGCAGGAAAAACCCCCGAAGAGGCAGAACTTGAACAGGGTCTGAAGGGTGGGCAGAAATACGATATCAGGAGTTGGCAACAAGCTGAATTACATGGAGAAGAAAATAACGACTTGAAAAGATTTGGGGTCTGGAATGGTTATTTGCTGCGTGCTCTTTTAAAACTAGTTACATTCATTTTGAAAACTCATCAGCTTTGTTCATTGAGAAGACATAGAAAACCTTCTTTTAAGTTAAATCAATGACATCTGCATTTTGGGATATGTAAACACCATTGATAGTTATCTCAACACATTCTTTCACCTTCTTGAAATTTTTATTTTTAAGACTCTGATGGCATTGATCATCTGTGTCTTTTCAGAACTTTTTTTTCCACAAGACTGACATACTGTCACATCTATCAACATCGTTATGATTTATTAGCTTAATACCAGGAAGTCATTCAGTAGCCCAACTTTATTTTGCTTGAAGAATGACCTGGCCCTGGCTGTTGTGGCTTAGTGGATTGAGTGCTGTCCTGTGAAGCAAAGGGTCACTGGCTCAATTCTCAGTGAGGGCACATGCCTGGGTTGCAGGCCAGGTCCCCAGCAGAGGGTGCACAAGGGGCAACCACACTTCAATGGTTCTCTCCCTTTCTCCTTTCTCCCTTTCTCTCTCTCTAAAAATAAATAAATAAAATCTTAAAAAAACAATGACCTGTGACTTTAATCTGATGCCTTACAAGGTTCTTTGTTTTTCCCTATAAAGTCAAATAAATTGAAGCATTTTGAAATCATATTTGAGGATTTAAAGTTAACATTTCTCTCAAAAATGTAAAAAATAGGTTATTTTAAAATAATAAAATTATTTTAATAATGTAGTTATTAAAGCAATAATATCATTCAGATTTATTCTTTAAGCCATTTGCTATCATTGAATGTGACTATGAGTAT
Organism: Trachops cirrhosus; assembly: GCA_028533065.1. Taxonomy (NCBI): domain Eukaryota; kingdom Metazoa; phylum Chordata; class Mammalia; order Chiroptera; family Phyllostomidae; genus Trachops; species Trachops cirrhosus. Next base: position 11,725 of record JAPYXV010001728.1, on the reverse strand, counting down.
TTCCAGTCTATAGTATAAAATACACATAGGATGTTCTATATTATTTCCTTTTATAAAGTTTAGTATTTAACTTGTAATACTTTTATATCCTTCTGTTAAAGAACATCTCTAGCTAACCTTATAAAAATCTGTTTTAGTTCTTGATGTAATTATTAATACAATGATGTGGCTACTACTCCCACTGTATAATTTAATAAAGCACATTTACATATGTATAACTAAAAAAGTAATAATAGACTTATGCTGCCTAAGAAAAATTCAAGAATAAATGCAGTGATAAAGAAATGCACAAGTCCAATTTTATTTATTAATATAGTGTGTATAGATAATAAGATGAAAATTATGTTATTCCTTTTTTAAGATTTTATCTTTTTTTTTAGGCAGAGAGGAAAGGAGGGAGAAAGAGAGGGAGAGAAATATCAATGTGTGGTTGCCTCTCATGCATTCCTCCACTGGGGACCTGACCTGCAACTCAGGCATGTGCTGTGACTGGGAATCAAATTGGCAACCCTTTGCTTCACAGGAGAGCACTCAATCCACTGAGCCACACCAGCCATGGCTGCTGTTCCCTTTTATAACAGATTTCTCTTATAAATCTGCACATCTGCTTCTTAGATATAATAAATATTATTATTTTAAACTGAATAATTTTATAAGAGATACTATACTAAGAACTCTTATAAACTACTGAATTTAGGAAAAACAGCTATTTCTAAAGTATTTATATCAATACAGGGTATTTTACTGATTTCTCTATTACAATAAAAATTAAATAGGAAATAATCACTACTAATTCTGCTGATTATGTGGCATATATATTTTTTCCATCACTTAATTGATGATGGGAAATGTGGTGCTTTTATGGAAGGAGAACACACACACACACACAATCGTGGGAACACAGGTACTCATATTAAATCACAGAGAGATGTTACACTTTTAGACACTCAATATTGTTAATTTGATTAGAACTGTCATTATGGAAATTAAAAAGATTTGCTTTAAAATGTCTTGAAATTTATCCAAAATTTCCATTTGTATCTAATGGCATGGAATTTCATAAAACCATGTAAAAATCTCAGACTCTAGTTATGAACAACTTTATTGAAATTACTCAAAGTAACCTTCCTGTCAAGCAACCAATGCAGTATCTTCCTGATAGTTATCAGCCTCCCTTTGATTTTTATATATAATTCAAAGCTTATTCTCAAGCCATTTGGAAGAGAAATATGCCCATATAATGAAATGATTCATATACTGGGAAAGACTGAAAATTAGATTCATTATAAGCATCTTTAAAAATGTTCATAGCCTAAGAGCAGAATAAGTTCTTATATTTTTCCAGTCATTCCATAGGAATTTATTACTTACCTTACTACCTGTCATGATCTCTTCATGTAAAATTGACTAATAAGTGATTGATGCCCTTATGTAACTTCAAATGAATATAGTTTCTGAGAATGTAAGTATTCACAGTTTGCAGTAAGAACTTAAAACATCTGGAGGGGTGTCAGTCTATTCATAAAGGAAAATAATTTTTTTTACCTGTATTCAAAAGGGTCAAAGTTAGGTAAGACTGGCAAATAAAAAGTAAATATAAAACATCTTGCATAAGAGTATATCGGAAGGTAAGTCAGGGTGGCATAAAATTGCAAGCTTACTGCATCCAGAGAAATAAATTCACTCAGTGAGGCATATGTATGAGCCAATGAGGTTGGGATAGGGGTAAAGGGTAAGACTTGAGGTGTAGGGAAGAACAAGGTTATGAGTTTGTGGAGACTATAGCAGCTTTCAGAGATGGCCCTCATAAGAACCATCCTCCCCAGTATTATTATTCTTTCTCTTTATATGCAGCTGATCCGGTGATTCACTTCAACCAAAAGAATATGGGAAAAGTGATGTCATGTTTATTCTACAGTTGGGTTGTAAAGAAATCTATGGCTTCTACCTAGATCTCTTGGAGAGCTGGCTGTTGTTATGCTTCTTCCTAGAACCCAGCAGCAATTGTATGAGCCATGTGAAAATGCCACCATAATCGATCCTGTGAAGAGCTCAAGCTGCGCTCCCAGCCACAGTAGTGAATCATATGGTGACCCATTTAGGGTTGTCAAGTCCACTGGAGACTTCAGATGACAACATCTAACTGTAGTCCTATAAGAAACTCCAAGCAAGAAGTACCCAGTTGGGCTTTGTCAACCCACAAGATGAGAGATAATAAATCTTTAAGTCTTTACATTTGTGGAAAGGTTGTTATATGGCATTAAGTAACTGAAATAGTGTCCATTTCTAAAATAGAGTCCATCTAAAGATTATAAATCAGGACGAAGTTTTAGGGAAATCACTCCAGTTTTGATATGAATGGTAAAACAAAGAAAAATCTGAGAAGCAGCAATACTAGTTACTGCAGACATTTGAGTGAATAAGGAGCTAAGAAATATAATCTATAGGAACTGATGCCTTGGCATTTCACTGGATTTGAGTGTGGAAGGAATGAAAGCAAAAAAGGGGAGTCTAGATTGACTTGTACAAGAATATATTTTGCTTCCTTTCTTTATTCATTAATCCAGCAGATATATATTGAACTGATATCTGTGATAAAGGTGAACAGAAAGAGCCAAGCTCTCTGCTATCATGAATCAAACAATCTAGTGGAGGAAGACAAAATTAATCACATAGTCTCATTAAACCACTAAAGTAACTAATGTAGAAAAGAGGAAACCATTAGAAGAAAATGGAACCGGATCTAGTCATAGAAAGTAGGAGTCTGACAGACAACTAAATAGAGAGATCTCAAAGATAATTAGTAATTGACTCAGCTGAGTCAGAGGGAACAGCCATTCTGTACACATTCACAAAGAATAAATAGTAAACACAGGATAAATTACATAGTCAAAAAATTAAAAGAAGATAAGAGACAGAGCATAATGGAAAGGGATGAGAGTGGGTGAACTATACAAGTCAAGCCTCAAGAGAGATAAGCAGGGGTGAAGTCATACAGGCTTTGCCAGCTATAACAGACTTTGTATTTATTCAAATCACATTTGGAATTCATTAGGTGGGTTTGAGAAGCAGTTGGATACCAACATTTCCTCTCAATCACATAATTGTGACTGTAGCGTGGCGGATGAGTTGAAGAAGGACTACAGGGCGTGAAAGGATACCTGTGAGTAGATTATCACAGTACAAGCCTTTCAGTACCTGCCATACAGAGTGCTCAGTATGTCAATAAGTGTTATCAGTCATTATTATCAATGTTGGTGCTGTTATTGTCATTATTATCTTCAGCTAGGTTGATGGAGATTGAGAATAGACATATTCAATACATGCTGTGATAATAGAAATAAATATTGATGGTATGACTGTGGGGTAGTGGAATAGTGAGAAATGAATCAAAAATGACTCCTGGATTGCAGATATATGCAAGAGGACCAAAGGTGGGGGGAGATAATGACAAGCTCTGTGTGGGACATGAGGATTCTGAGATTTCCTTTAGACATAAAAAGGAGATGTTGAGTACAAAATTGAGTATTACAGAGGAGAGAATATGGTAGGTGAGGGCAGTATAATTTTAATATTTTAACACACTAAAAAGTTTGTTTTTTCTGTCATAGCTCACGTAAAGCCCAGTCCATGTCAGGTGTCCTTCTGCCAATTTATAACCACATAACAAGAGGCTGTCAGGATCACTGTGGCAAGGAACCTGAGGAACGCATAAATCACACTGGACCTTACCTTGGCTGGCCCTGAAGTGACACCCATTACTTCCTGGGTCTTCTTGCCAGAAGTAGTCACATGGCTCTAACGTCACCTCAAGGGAGGGTTGGGAATATAGGGGAGCATATAGACTATTTGGTGAACACAAACTGTCTCTGCCTCATTGCTAAATGTTTATTTTATTGTCTTATACTTTTTCAGGTGGTAGGGAGAAACACAAAAAATACTGACTTAATTTTTGTCTATTTCAATTTTGGTATAATTTATTTTTTAAACTCTTCTCTACAGAACACATTTTACACAATCATCATGTTTTTATTAAAAAATTATATATCATAATTGAAAACCAAATTCATAATGGCTGCTTCATTAAGTTATTTTCAAAAAAGTAAGGGACAAGTCAAGTGTATCTTCATTTGAATCCACCATCCAGTAGCCTGGTTAAAGAAATGGTTATGTAGATTTCGGATATCTAACACAAGTTCTCTCTTGATATTAAACCTTGCTGAAGGTGATAATAAAGAATATGTTTCCCCACTGCAGTCCTTTTTATTGCAGACAACTCTACAGTATTACATTATTTTTCAGTGCACTTGACCTTGTTCATAGCTATTTTTATCCTGTTATCTTTTAAAATATTATCATGAGATATCAACATAATGGTTTGTTTTCTCACCAGAAACAAATCCATTGCTGTACATTTATAAAGCTTATTTTTAAAGCAAATTTAATTTCTTGATAGTGAATGATGATAGGAGTGTAATATTGTGAATTTACAGACTAATGGAGCAGTAAAAAAGGTCCTCGTCTATCTCATATATATAAAAAGTAGTTATGACAGAGGATCTCTAATGATTTCCATGTACAAGATTAGGTTTTGGTAATATGATCTGCATACCTAACACACATTTTCCAGAAATGGAACATACTGATAGCCAGTCTGAACTTTCCCACAGTAGTCTGTAAAGCTTATATAAAGAATATCATAAGGTGATATAAATACAAATATTTATCAGGGAAGCATTTCTGGGGAGCATCATTATTCATCACATTATTTTTTTCTTCTTTGAAAACAGTTCCTATGTAGTGTAAAAGAAGATTAATATATCATAGCACATAATTCTTCTACTGAATGGATCAGAGTTGTGTGTTTGATCTTCCTAAAAGCCTGTCCTTTCTGGTTGATAACACACTTTATTCTGAAAGTAGGATATACCACCGCAATAATATTAATACAGGTATGGTCAGGGCATAAATAATAATCAATTTAGTTTATTAAAAATGTAATAGAAATGGCCAAAACAAGGCATTAGTACCTCCTCTTGACAATAACTGTGAATTAATATTATAAATGCTAGGTCAGAATATAATTTCCTACCAACTAAAGATAAAGATATCTGATATTGTGTACTTATACAGCTTGGTATTCCAAGAGCTATTCAATGTTTCAGTATCATTGTTATGCATATAATCTATGTACTTTATTCCAAGAATACTTTTAAACTTTTGGTGTACACACACACACACCATGGATATTTAGTGGTGTGGGGGGTGAGGAAAGTCTAGGAAGTAAATGGAGAAAATATGTATTAAAAAAAAAGGACATGTGTTTTTTCTTTGCTTGTCAAACAAAAAGCACCTTACCTAACTTATATACCAAAAATAGCAAGAGTAATTGAAATGTTTTGACTTCAGTCTGTTTTAGTCTGGCAATGGTTTTCATAATACTTGAAGGTTAATAGTGTGACAGTAATAGACCAAGCCATGCAAATAATACATCTTTATAACAATACACATTTTTCCTGTGAAGTGGATTGGAAAAATATGATAGCATACAGGAATTATATTAAAATGAAGGTCTTTCAGTCTGATGAAAATCATAAGTATTACTTTTTCAGAGATGCTGTTAAAAATAGAAACATTCATGTTCAGCCAATTCTTAATTGTCTACAGTTAGAGATCTACTTTGTGCATGATCTGCTGCAATTTTAAATATTAAAAAAACTTCTGCCATTCATCCAGCAGTTTTCTGAAATAATCATCCAACATATTATTAATAAATCAAAAACTCAAGAAAGCAAAATACGATGGAGTGTGGGGTGAGTTAGTGTAAGTGACTCATCCCAGATTCTATAATTGATTTCAAATCCTATTGTAAACTATTTTTATTACCCAATAGTTTATAATATTCATGATAGTTCTTTAATAACTGATCAAGTAATCTAATGTAAAAAGCACTTTTTGCATAATGATATTTACATATGATTTCACATATACTTTTGACTGTCATAAATTCTTTTTTATATAAACATATTTTAAGATATCAGTATAGCAACTGATAAAAGGAGAATCATGCTCTTTAGATTGTCTATATCCTCAATACCATTTGTTCTTATGCTTCATCAAAAACAAACAAAAATGCAATCCACATATTAAGTATTTATTGTGTTTTTCTTTGTGCCAAACACTAATCTAGGCTCTAGAGATTCAGATACTTATAAACCAACCCAATAGAATATCTTCCTTTCATGAGTTTATTTTCTTTATGAGTGATACAACAAATGCATAAAGAAATACATGAATGAATGAAGAATGAAGTTTTGATACTCATAGGGATTATATATATATATGCATAAATATATACACATATATAAATATATGCTAAATATATATATACGTACATATATGCATGTGGGTATGCATGTGAAATAGATGATCTATTCAGGGTAGTCAAAATAATCCCCTGAGAAGAAATATTTGGAAGACCTGAAGGATTTAAAGAAGTCATTAAAAAATCCTGTTTAGAATATTGCAAACAGAGAAAGATCTTGGAGCAGATTATAGAAAAAAGTGTGTATATATACATTTGTGCTTGTGTGGTTCTGTATTCATTTTCCTGCTTAAAATAGGATGTCTACTTGATCTATCCTTGGAATAGAAATTTGTTCTCACTTCCAGGAGATAATAGGGTAATTGTGTTTCTAATGGTTAGTTCATTTCTACCAGGGGAAGTGACAAGTAGCTTATATTATTGTTATTTAAAATTCTTATATCCAAAGGTCTTTGTTGAGATTATTTTAATGTACCACTGACCCCTACTGAGGTAGAAACTGAGTGGGATTATTTTTTAGTGTGTTTTGGATGCTGTTCTTAGAGATAGACTGGTTGTGATTCATGGGAGTACAATTAAGAGAAAACACAAAGAAAGTTTGGTCCATGGATGGGGCAGTGTGGACTTAGTCCTTGGAATGGTTTTCTTCTGTTCCTTAGAAATGCTGAAATAGAATACCTAAATGATGTTTTCAGGCCAATTGTATATCTCTGGGAATAGAAGTATTCTCTTCTGATTTTCTCAGACTCCATACTACTCATCAAATACCTGCATGGACACCAACAACCTTTAGATGAGGAAGAAATTTTGTATGCCAAAATCTTTTAACCTTCTTTTAAGAAAGCATTCCTATTAAAATTTGGGAAAATCCCAATTCTGAATCTGTACTTTGTATTCAGATTGGGATGGATGAGACTCCCCAGACTATGAAATGCATTTGAAATATGAACAAGTCCTATTTGCCTTTTTTCTATCAATGTCTATTTCTCTTACTGGCTCTTATTCTTTTCTTTCTTTCCTTCTAAGCCTCTCTTTCTCCTCCTGATTCCCCATCAAAAATTTACATCCCATTTAATCACTGCTAAAGTGCTAGTAAACAATTATGTTTTTAGGAGACTTAACAGAGGACAATTGGAAAGACAGTTACTGAGGGATGCTTCCACTAAGGGTCATTCTAAGGGTTCTACCTAGCCACATTGGACTCCTCATGCCAGTAGACTGTGGAAAAAGGAAGGAGTTACTTTCTTTGAAAGTTGCAAATAGAGTATATGCTAAAGGTTATTATCACAAGGGAAAAAATCACAAATATACAAGATGATGTAGGTTAACTAAACTTGCATTTCACAATTTATATGTTTATCAAGTCATCCTGCATACTTTAAATGATGTTGTATGTCAATTATATCTTAATAAAACTGAAAGGACAAAAAAGAAAAAAAGTTGTTATACTGAATGAGGAACTCTGGCTTCCACTTCACAATGGTGGTATGGAGGAGTATGTCCAGCACCCAGGCCACACACTGGGACAGCTTTTGTTTCTTTGTCCACTAATAGCATTAAATGAACAACGGCAGCCACCGTAGCCAAGTAAGAAAAAGGCAACTAAGAACTCACACTGCTCAGGAGTCAGGTCTAGATCATAGATGCCCTCTCTGCTCCCAGGTAGAAATCACTAGAAATTCTAGCCAAGGATTGGGGAATCTGGAATGGATGATGAAGTTGAGAGGTGATGAATGGGTATGACAAATCTAGAATAGCAAAATCATAAAAACTGTAGATCGTTTTGCAAACCCTCTTTAAATCTTTTTAAGACACTACAAATGACCATTACTTTTAAGGATTGAAATTTTCCTCTCCTTTCAAAGAAGAAATGAGGGTATCTTGTCCATAGAGTATTCAAATACCATAAGAGGATGTAAATAGATCTAAGTGGACAACAGGGACATTATCCTGCGCAGACTAAATATTCCTCCATATTACACAATCCTACCTATAACCTTCGGCCTCAACTGCTATCATTGATTTCCCAGCTATAGCAGCCTTGGCAATGGGTCATATCATTCTCATGATAATGAATTTTTTTTTTTTTTTTTTTTTTTTGCTGTCACAGATGTAGGAGAACCATGTATAGAGCTGACTGGCAGGTAAGTGCACCTATGTACTGGCCAGGTTAATCCTGAAGATGCTGAGGCTGAATAATGATGCTGAATTAGTCAATTTGCTGAGGCTAAGTAAATTAAACTTTTTCAAAAGAGAAAAGAAAGGAGGGACAAAGAATGGGGCTATAGGAAATATCCATAAAATTGTAGGAGAAGGGGAATGACCTTCTTCAGAGAGAGATTTAATTAGTGGCTTTTAACTTTTATGACTATGACTGACAGTAGTAAATACAATTTATATCACACTGTGGTGTAAATATATAACACATTCAGGCATACTTACATATAAAGTTATGTATAAAATATAACTGGAAAAAACAAATAATATTCACTCTTATTTAACTGTGATCTACTCTGGTATCTTCCTTTCTATCTTATCCTGTTTCATTTAAAATAAAATTACTGATTTTTGTGACCCTTAATTTCATCATAAAATAAATAAGATAGGCTTTGATCAACACTAACAAAAATCTAAATGCATCACTAAAAACGACTCATTATTTTTTGACATTTTGTTTTATTAATACTCATATTTATGTTTATATGTATATGTGTATATGTATGTTGAGAGTGTATACTATGTTGAGAGTGTATACTGAATTTTGATGTATTATAAAATGTCAAAAAATAGGAAGAACATCCTTGCTCTATACTGGTCAACATTAGATTAAGGAGTAAAATAATCCAGGTCAGTAAGCCTGAAGCTGGGATTGCACCCTAGAGCCTAACAACTTACCATGTTCAAACTTAAAAATTGATATTTTGCAAATAAGTATTATTATGTTTTGGCATTATACTTACATATATTATATTCTTGATTTCTCCTAATATTTGTTAAATATTGATAGAGTCACTTTGAACAATTCTAAGTGACTTCAGCTAAATGGAGAAAATGAAGAAACAGCTATTTGGGTCACATATAGACTAATAAAAATCAACAGATATAATATCTGTACGGAGGAGTCTAGATGTGATTGAAGTTGGTGGTGGCAGGGTGAGTGGAAGAGGATTAAATAAAGAAGGGAAACCTCTGAAGGAATTGAGTCTGATATTCTTTAATGCTTACTTAAAAGTTGTTTTTTAAACATAAAGGTTTGTAAACACCTATGATGACATAAACATACACAGAGCACAGGAGAAACATTTTAAAAAATGCAGGCTTCGGATTTATGACACCATTATAAATTGATTTATTTTTTCCCTATATCTAGGTTCATCCTGTTTTTGTAAGAATAGCTGATAAATACCATTATCAGGATATAATACTATTTACTATAGTTTTGAATAATTTGAAAGGAAATTATTCTAAAATATTTTCAGGTAATTTTAAAGCTTAATTAAATAATATATTTTAAAATACAATTTGTTTTAACTATTTTTCCATATCTCAAACCATGAATGTATTTTTTATGTTTCTGGAAAACTTTACAGCTTCATTTAAAAATATATGTATTCATTTTTTTCTAAAAGAGAGGAAGGGGAGAGACAGAGACAGAGAGAGATTAATTTATTGTTTCACTTACTTATACATTTATTGTTTCTTATATGTGCTTTGACTGGAGATAGATTCTGCATCCTTGGCACATTGGGATGATGCTCTTAATCAACTGGGCTACCTGGCCAGTCCTAAAGCTTCAAATTTGTAACTTTAAAATCCTTAAGTCACTATACATATATATGGTGTGATGTAGGAATCCTCTATTTTCTTTCTTAATCATTTTTCTGAATTATTTCCTATTGTTCTACAGTTGTGGTCATTCTACCACATATCAAGATTTTACTGATGTCTGGATTTGTTTCTGAATGACCTACTCCATTGCACAGTATAGGGGACCGCTCCACGTGGCATGAGGAATGTAGCCCAGCCCCTGATTCGGAAAACCGATGGGGAGTGAGTTGGCACAGAGGACCCATGGATTAGTTTTCCTGTGGGAAATCAGGCCTGCATTGTACCTAGGCTGCTTTGAGGCTTTCTTTTTGCTAAAACTCCATCACCTTGAATTGAGGCAGCAAATGTTTACTGCATATCTTTAAAGTGACTTCCTAAAATCTGTGTTAAACCTCCCAAGGATGAGTGTAACCAATTCAACCACTTTCCTTTGCATTTGCAAATATCCTGTTTCTTTGTAGTAATTAGCAAGTTCCTCTCCTTTGTCTTCTGTAAAAAGTAACGACCTAAAGCAAACCTGTGCACAGTAAGTAAGGACCATCTTTGATGTAATGTGCCCAGAAAAGCAGTAAAAGCCCAGCCAGACAGGGGCTGGGGCCCTCTATTACTCAGAGAGTGGCCATTCCATCCTTTTTCTCCGCAGGACTTCTGTAGTCCATGTGAATTTGTTCCCTGCAGCCATAACACATGGACCCCACAGGCCGGGGTCCGCATCACCACAGTTTTGTATTTATCTATCTACTGCCATCATAATCTTTCTCACTAGACCTTAATATTTCTTGATTTTTTTGCTAGTTATCTAAAGCCAAATAGCAGATTACTCTAGAAATTACTGGTTTACATCAACCGTAAATATTTGTCTTTCACATTTTGCTCAGGTCTGAACTTTTGGAGTGGCTTAGCTGTGTATTTCTGGCTTAGGGTCTCACTGAGAGCAAGATGTTGGCCAGAGTTGTAGTCACCCACAGATCTGAGGATTTACCTTCTGGGTGGTCCACTCATATGGTGGGCAAGTAGATGTTGACTGTTGGTACAAAAGGGCTCAATTCCTATCTACATGAGTTGTGAATGCTTGAGTATCACAGCAACATGTCAGCTGGGTTGTCCCAGTGTGAGCAATCAACAGAGAAAGCCAAAATAAAGCTATTCTTTTCATGACTTATCCTTGGGATTCACAAAACAGCATTTCTCCATTTTCTATTCATTAGAAAAGAGTCACTAAGTTAAGTGTACATTCAAGAACAATATTTGGACAACTTCCGGCCAAGATGGAGGCATAGGTAGACGCACTGTGCCTCCTCGCACAACCAAGATAGGGACAACAACAATAAAGAAACAAAATAACAACCAGAACTGACAGAAAATTGAAGTGTATGGAAGTCGGACAACCAAGGATTTAAAAATAGACACTTTCATCCAGACCGGTAGGAGGGGCGGAGTTGGGCCGGGCGAGGGACGCGGAGCGGAGAGCTGAACACCCGGGGCGGCGGGCAAGTCCGCAGCAGGCAGACCCTGGGCGCACAAGCAGCAGTGGCTGGTGGGCCCTGGCCAGGGGGTGGCGACTGGCAGACC
>JAPYXV010001727.1:0-13825 GCA_028533065.1 Trachops cirrhosus | reverse complement strand
ACAATGTTGCACCAGAGCACCACGCTGCACCACAGCACCACGCCGCACCACAGCACGATGTTACACCAGAGCACCACGCTGCACCAGAGCACCACGCTGCACCAGAGCACGATGTTGCACCAGAGCGCCACACTGCACCAGAGCACCATGCTGCACCAGAGCACCACATTGCACCAGAGCACCACGCTGCACCAGAGCACCAGGTTGCACCAGAGCACCACGCTGCACCAGAGCACCACGCTGCACCAGAGCACGACGTTGCACCAGAGCACCACGCTGCACCAGAGCACCACGTTGCACCAGAGCACCACGCTGCACCACAGCACCACGCTGCACCACAGCACTATGCTACACCAGAACACTACATTGCAATCGAATACCATGTTGCAGCACCTCTGTTCTAGGCCGTCTCAGCCACGGGGCGATGGGCTGCTCCTCGGCCGCTCCTCTGGGGTCCTCTACCCACCACTCATCCTGGCTCTCTCCCTGTCGCTTCGTTGTAGCCCACACCTGGCTTTGCATTTTCCACGTCATCCGTCCACTCCCAGGCATGCACAAAGCACCTACTGTGCGCTGCGCACCTGCTGACATCCCCAGCGCCTACAGACTTCTCAGCCTGACTCTGCCCTCACCGACCTCGCCCAGCAGGCACCGCCCGCCCAGTGAAGAGTGAACCCGGTACAGGCTGCCCCGGGCAAGCAGCCTCCACGTTCCCAATGGTCACTCCTACTTCCTTTGTCGCCAAGTGGGTGGCCTTCCTCCCCACCGGCAGGTGACACATTTTCATTTCACCACATTTTCCTTCATACCATTAAAGAAGGGTGAGCACTCCCAACAACGTAAAAATAATCCAGAGGGAGAAAAGGGAGACACAGCATCCTAGGAAGTCGGCAGAACTGTCAGCCTCACGTCACCACGACCCAAATGCAGGGGATTCTCGGAGGGCACCCTGAAGGCCATCTCCGGAGCAGAGCGGCTGGGAAGTGCGAGAGCAGGCCTGGGGAGAGACAGAGAAGGCCAAACCCCGACACTGGCCGTGACACCGGTCCCTTGACCCCGCAGACGAACCACCAACACAGACTGTGCGCCGTCCGCACACACGCTCCGTCCCCCTCCCCCCTTCCCCCCAGCTCCCTCAATCACCCTGACGATGGCGCTCTTTTGTGCGGAGCTGCCCCTGGCCTACAGTCCCCGTGGACAGACCCACTGTGCGGCAAACGGCTGCTCCCGAGAAGCTGATGGTCTAGCTGGGGAGGGGAAACGCCCACACGAGTTCAACCCCAGAACAGGGCCCACAGGCTACGCACAAACAGGGCTGCAGAGATGGGCCGGCCAGGGCGGCTGGGGATGCACACTCTAACTACCGTGATGGCGGCTGGGGGGGGGGGCGGTGCGGCGAGGAAGGAAGGGCCGCAGGCTTGGGCACAGGGTCCAGAAGAGAGAGAAGGGATCGGCTGGATTTCCAGGAGGTTTCCGTGTCCTGGGCTCCCTCGGAAATCGGGAGATTCTTCAGGGAATTGTCAGGAAGGGAACAGACAACCCCGCTGAATGCAGACGGAAGCCCAGAGAATTCTCCTGGCTGCTACTCAGCAACACAGACCAAGGTGTCGTCTGTGGGGAGGCAGAGGAGGCGCCCACGCCGTCGCCCAGAAGCACAGACTCCTGGACACCCAGCCTCTCCTCCCCCCGCCCACGAACCCAGGCTGCTCTCTCCCCTCAGAGGCCCCTCAGCTGGGAGCGCCCGGAGTCCTGCTTCCCTTAACCCCCCTCCCTCCGCTTCGGCCTTGGAGGGAGCCCTTGAAGTCCGCCCTCGGATGTCTCACACGAGCCCATCTGTCACTCGGAACCGGAACGGGGGATGTGGAGCTGCCTGTTTGCACGAGACTCCCAGGCACCCGCGTGTCTCCGGAGAGCCTGGGAGTCGGCCGCCCTTCACCGACAGTCAAGGAGACCCTCACGTGCTAGAACCCTCCCGCAGCAGCGCCGCCCACTCTCCAGAGAGGTTGAGCCCCTCCCTGGGTATTTCTGGGCCGAGGCCGTGGGCCCCTTGCACAGGGCATGAGCCGCTCATTCCCCAGGTCACAGTGCAGCGTCTGGGGACAGCCAGCCGACAGGGACAGACACCTCCTCAGGTCCCCTGTGCTGTCTGTGTGCAGGAGATGGGGACAGGCCTCGCCCTGCAGAACGGGGGCCAGGAGCACGTCGCACTTACGCTGCTAACCATAAACTTAAAAATCAAACTCGCGTCACACCCAAAACCACCTGCAAAAAACAGACAGGAGACCAGGCAGCCAAGATCTGACTCTGTCCACAGGCACCCAAACCAGAAGGGGCTGGCCGCCCGTGGAAGCCCAGAAGGGCCGAGCATCCGCAGAGCCACAGGCCGGAGAAGCCTCCCACAGCCGCACTGCCGGAGCCTCGGGGGCGGGGGACCGAGGGGGGCTCCGTGCTGCAGGTGAAGGCAGCCGTCGGCCTCGGCCTGGCTCCCAACACCAGCGCTCAGAACCGGCAGCTCCCAGCGGCCTCTTGCTCAGCACCCCACCTCAGCGCAAGCCTGCGCCACCCGTCTCTGGCTCCGAAGGCCTTCCTTCCCAGCAGCCAGTGGCCAACCACAGCTGCCTGCCCGCCTCTGAAACCTCTCCTGGGCCAGTCCGTCCAGCAGAATCATCTGAAGGGCAACAGCTTCCGTGCGGGAGCCTGAGACGCCCTGAGGAGCCCCGGAGGTCGGGCCGATGGCCCGGACCCGCAGCTCCCACACTGACGCTCATGAAGACCGCCTGGAGGGCCCGTCCGACCCCGGAGCTCCCGGGCCAGGGTCGTGGGGGGCGCCGAGAGCCCCCTTCTAACGGGCTCTCAGGCAGGGCTGCTGGCCCCAGGGCCACGCCTGGAGCAGCACTGGCCTCAGTCACTCAGGTCACCCAGGACACAGGGTTAGGAGGCCGTGATGCTCTCCCTGACCTAAAACCTCAGCCAGCTCCCTTCACTTCCGGGGCACAGTCCCCTCCCGGCTGAGTAGCAGTGGACCGTGAGCCGAGCGCCAGCCCCACCCCAGGACGCAGACAAGCCCCTGGCCTCCATCACCGCATGCCCCGTGGACGGGGCACGGCCGGGCTGCAGGGGCGGTGCGCCCGCACAGACGGCAGCGAGGCTCGTCCTCGTCAGAACTGAGGGGCCGACAAAGGCCTCGGAGACCAGACGTCAGCACAGACCAGAGCGCAGGCACAGGACGGCCGCAGGCACAGGACGGCCACGTCCCACCCCCTCTCGTCCTGGGCCTCCTAGCGGGGCGGGGGAGGAAGGGGGAAGAAGGGGGAGGAAGGGCGTCTCGCCAGCACGCTGGGGAGAGCAGCAAGAATGTCTGGAATCCCTTATCTTCCCCTGCAGCCCAAACACAGACCCTCCAGCAGCTCAGTAAATCACGGGACAGCACCAGGAGTCCTGGGGGGGGGGGAATGTCCTCCCCACCCCCCACGCGGGGCCCGGAGAGGACATGCAGACACACCAGCTGGGTGCCCCGCCCCCGCCGGCCTCAGCACTCCAGTGCACGGAGCAGAGACCCCCGTGGAGCAGGAGGACCCCCAGAGAAGGACGCTTGGAGAGGAGCGGAGCAGAGACACTCCCCAGGCAGGACAGCGGGCCAGGAGGATGAGCCGGGCGCCGGGGGGCTCAGGGTCCTGCCCCACTCAGTGCCACTGGGTGGACCGTGTCCACCGTCTGGGCTGCAGAGAGGTCAAACTGAGGCCTCTGGGCAGCTGCTTACGTAACCTGCTTCGGGTGGGCTCCGCTCCAGGGCTGGGTGGTAGCTCAGACTCCGCCAGGGGGCCCAGTGCGGGGCCCTCCTCACAGACTGCGCTCAGCCCAGCACCCCTCCCACTCCCCGTCCGTCTCACACCTCAGACGAGCCCAAGGCCTGAGCTTCTCAGACCAACTGAGACGTGTCCTGCCCTGGCCGGTTGGAGCGTTGTCCCATGTGCCAAAGGGATGTGGGTTCGAGTCCTGTGATCGGTTGGCGGGCAACCAATCAATGTTTTTCTCACCTCAAAGTTTCTCTCTCCCCTCTCCCTCCCTAAAATCAGCAAACACTCTTGGGTGAGGACAAAAAAAAAAAAAGAAGGAGGAACCTGGGGGTGAAGAGTCCGCCCTGCAGGAGAGCATGGCGGGAGGAGAGATTTGCTGGAGATCGGGGAGGAGCTGGCGGGCCACCCTGGGGGAGAGAGAGGCGCCTTCAGTGAGCACCTGGCCCGAGGGCAGGCAGGTCTGCAGGGACTTTGAAGGTCATGTGACCGCTGTCACACCTACGGAAGGTCAGGCCCCACCAAATCCCCTCAGGTGCAGGTCTCTGGGCCTGGGCGGGGAAAGCCCCAAATGGGACGGAGGCCCACCCACCTCCCCACCTAGGTCAGTCCGGGGACCACGGTCCACGCTCACCCCAACCCCCAGCTTGTCCTTGCTGGTCCCCCCGACAAGCAGAGCCTGGCCGGGCCAGCTCAGCGCCCACATCCAGGCTCAGTGCCAACTGCAGGGAGGGGCGCTCCGCTCTGAGGTCACGGGGGGCGTGCGCCGCCCGCACGCGGGGCCCTGCACACGGAGCCTGGGACCTGACCGCGGGCGGCCGAGCGCTCAGCAGTGCGACTACAGGCCGGGGCGTCTGGGGACGGACAGAAGTGAAACCCCAAGTCAGCACAGCACGAGCTCTCACCGTCAACCCCCTGGCTGCGACCCCCGGCCCCCCGCAGGGCAGGTGTTGGTTTAAAGGCAGACCCCCCTCTGACCTAACTGTCCTCCTGCTGAATGGAGACCAGGTGTACACACCAACCAAAAAACCTCACCAGGTCTGAGGAACAGGTTTCGGTGACAGAGACCAGGGAGGGGCCTGCAGAGGTGAGGTCTGGGGGGCGGCCACCGGGCCCTCGCCTGGCGGTGACAACTGCCCCTGCTTGGCTGCTGCACCCACTGCCCCTTCCAAAACCCGGCCAGGGGAGGCCACGTTGCGTTCTGACCTCCAGGTCCCCCAGTGGGAGGCTGCCCAGCCCCACCCCGAGCCGGGGGAGACCAGCCGGCTTGAGCTGGCCTGGCCAGGCACGCCACCTGAACTGCGCGGCTGGGGAGCCCCGGCTCCACTCGGAGTGGCGGGGGTCCCATCCCCCAGAGAAGGCAGGTTTTGGGGGACTTGGAGCCCTCCTTCCCTCTGCTACCTTTACCAGCACGGTGAATGCACAGAGGTCTCTAAAGGGAAGCTTCTAGAAGGGAGGCTTGTGGAGGGTATCTGAGGAGACAGGCTCAGCCACAGAGAGAAGGGGGTGCCTCCCAGGCAGAGGCGGCCCCAGGACACGTGCAGGGCCCGGGGTGCCAGGGGGATCCAGAGTTCAGCCTCCAGTCCGCAGGTGAGGAGCAGCCACAGGGTCCCGGACAACCACCCCCGCGGGCAGACTCGTGAGCCAGGCAGCAGCGTGGCGGCAGTGGGAGGGTGCAGAGTGGCCGCCGGCAGGCCGCCACGGTCTGTGAGTCAGCTGACCTGGGCCTCCCCAGCTGGGGGTGGACAGGGAGGCGCGCGTTTGAGGAACGTTTAGGCGGCGGGGAGGGTGACTGATGGGAGGGCTGCCGACAGAAGTGTTGAAGGTGACCCTGAGGCTCCCAGCTCACACGCCTGCATGGGTCGGATGCCTCTCAGGAGACTTCTGGGAAGAAGAAACCACGGAGGGAAGAGGGCTCCAAGCAAAGAGAAGAGGCCGCAGAAACGATGGACTCGGTCTTTGACACGCTGAACTTGAGGTGCCTTCGGGACATCCACACGGGGCGTCACCCAGGGCCTAGGAGCCTCCCAGTCTACAGGGAAGTTCATGGAAAGCCAAGAACGGCCCTGCTGACGCCCAGGGATCCACCGCCGGCCGTGTGAGGGGCGCACCCGCGGGGATGCTGAGCCAGGCGCTGGGGCAGGGCCGAGGGCGGTCCTCCAGGGACCTGGGAGCCGGGGCCTTCTGTTCCACCGTCCCAGCCCCTCACTCATGAGGTCCTTCCCGCCAGGGAGAGGGGAAGGGAGGTGGACCTCCTTGCAAGTCAGGGGTGGGAACCCAGGGGCCCCGAGCCCGTCTGGGGGGCACCCCCCCAGCACCCTGACTGTGGAGGAAGGTCGTTGCTGTGCATCCTGGAGCAGGCAGGAGCAGCAGAAGCTGCTGATGAGAGATGCAGTGCCTGGGGTGGGGGGTGGGGCGGGGGCGGGGCCGGGGCGGGGGCGGGGCAGGGGGCGCAGAAGGCAGCAGGAGGGTGTGAGGGGGCCAGAGCTTCTGTTCCGAAGGGTGACAGGTTCAGAACTGCCCTCCACACAGAAGCCCCTCGCCCCAGTCCCTGGCAGCTGTAGCCCCGCCCAGACGGCCCCAGCCACAGGCACTGAGGGCTGCAGGACCCCCACACCCACCCAGTGAGTGGCGGCCAGTCCACACAGGGGTGGGAAGCCGACCAAGCAGCTCCGTGGCCAATGAATTTCTCCCTCCAACTCAACGAGCTGCTCATCAAGCCCTGGACGCAGGTCACAGGGACAGAGCTCCTGGCACAGGGCCCCGTGGATGACAGGCAATGGGGGGACTGGGGGAGCAGTGGGTTACCCCGAAAGACAAAGAGCACAAACAGGCTGCACCCAGGATGACTCCCAGCCACCCCACACCCACTCGCCCCCAAAGTCACTGCAACTTGTCCGACCCATCCGAGCCCGTCAGCGCGCACGGGCCTGACGTGACCTCTCCCGCTCAGGCCGGCGCCTGGCAGAGCCCTTCGCGGCGGTCAGGAGGAGGCGCCTCGGTGCCCGCGCTCCGCCCTGCCCCCGAGCCTCGGGGAGCGTCCGGCACACGCCCCCGAGGGCCCTCAGTGGCGGGGGGAGGCACACGCACTCCCAGAGCCCAAAGCAACTGGCCGAGGGAACGATGAAATCCCACACTTGTTCTTAAAGTTCCAAGTAAATTGTACCTTCTGTATCACGACCAATGGCTTTAGGCTTTCGCTGTTTGGTGCTAACTAACTGCTCCCGACCACACCCTTCCCCAAAGTCTCCAAGACCAATCTGGCCCCTCCCTCCCACGCCCCGGTGGGCCCCGCACGCCTGTCAGCCAGGGTGCGGGCATCTCAGGGTGAGAAGCAGCAGCAGGTCAGCGGGGAGGAAGGCTGGTACCCCTGCAGCCCATCCACTTGGACCTTGGCCTTTAACCAAGGCCGTGCCCCCAACTGGGAACAGCTCCCCTGCAGTGTGGGGGGGGCCTGGAGTACCGAGGGGCAGCCCCGCCCCCAGCACTCACCCGGATCCGGCGCATGGCAGCCACGATCTCCACTCTGCTGTTGGGCCGTGGCACGTCCAGGCTCCCGACGTACTGCGGGGAGAAGCAAACGCTCAGTGAGAACAGGGCTGGCGGCATCCCCAGGACGGCACGTGAGCAGCAGCGGACAGGCCTTGGGGGGCTGTCCGGTCATCTCCCCATTTCGCAGCAGCCAAACGGGGCGGCTCCTTCTAGCTCTGCGTATCAAAAGCAGACAAATGGAAGGTTCTGAAATGAGATGACAAAGTACTTCATCATCTCCGTCTTCCCCAGAGGCGCAGCGCTGACCCCAGCAGGCTCCAGAAAGACCCAGGGCAAGACCTGCCCCCTCCCAGCCGGGGTGACACAGTGGCCTTCCTGTGCAACCGTCCTCCCTGTGGCACGGGGCTCCACGGAGAGCCCAGGACACGAGGGAGCGGTCTCTCACACAAACCTGCCGTGCAAGGCCACCGCTGCAGGTGCTTGGGGGCTGTGGGGACCTGCCCACCGGCCTCTGCTACCCCAGCAGGGGCCTGCTGCCCGGGGAGACCACAACCGGGGCCTGCACACACCCAGCGGGACAGGACCCCTCCGCCCAGTCCAACTACTCGAAGCGTCAGGAAATGTGGGGTGCAGGGCAGAGGGCCAGCTTCGGGCAGGTTTCCTCCCGAAGGAGCAGCCTTCTGCAGGGGGCGGAGCTCACCAGAGCGCCCTCTCTCCCCTGAGCACCTGGAAAGGAGCGGCGACGGGGAAGACGCAACCACACTGGGCAGTCACGACGCGAGACCCTCTGGCCAGTTTGTCTGCGGCTTCGTCTCCCAGATCGGCAGGAGCTAACTGCAAACGAGGCCCCCAAAGAGCCCGGTGCGCCGTGCTCCGAGTTTCTGCACAGCCGCAGCCTCCGGGCCAGATTGAAACCTCGGAATGTTCGTTTTCACTTCCTTGCTCCCACCCTGTTTTCTGGAGATTAACTTCTGAAGACAATGACACACTCGGCTGTAATGTCTCCTGGTACACAAACCACAACGCGAAAGCAGCCTGACATGGCAGCCCGACAGTCACCAGTACCCCCGCCACCCCTCGACCTGATAGCCTTTCTGCCATCGCCCTCCTCGGGGAACTCCCTTTATTCACGAGTGTTTCCGGAGACCAGAAAGAGGCACATATGAACCAGAAATAAACGCATCAGGTGATTCTGCTTCTGATCATGTTGGCGCAACTGTGTCATCAGACTGGGCTCCTTCAAACAGAAAACAGAAGTGTGGACAAGATACAAAATAACTGCAGAGAATGTAGATACAGAAAGTGATCAGTGATACAACTGTGGACACTAGTTAACAACAATGTATCCATAGCGGCTCAATTGTAACAAGTGCACCACACTAAGCAAGACACCAGTAACAGGGGAGACTAGGGAGGAGGGTCTACGGGAACTCTGTCCTCGCTACCCAATTTTTCCTTCATCATTAAATGAATCTTAAAAAATGAAGTCCATTAATTAAATTCCAAAGGCACTGGGGAGACTCACACAGGCGGAGACAGGCGCTCGGTGAGCGCGGTGCCTGCCCAGCACCGGGCCCCGCAGCACAGCCCGGAGCCTGGGCCAAACGGCTCACTCAGACACCTGGTGGGGCAGGCAGCAGAGACGGGGCAGCCCGAGGAGCGTCGAAGGGAGGCAGAAACCTCACGGGGGTGTCACGGAGGGAGCCCGAGTACCAGACGCCCACCCCACGCAGGTCCCTGGACGACCCCGCACTGCACGTGCGCACAGCAGACTCCACGAGCCCGGCAGAGGCGATTCGGACTCAGGAGCAGCCGGTCTAACTGCCCACTGGGTCTGAACTCTGCAGCGCTCAGAAGAGGACAGCAGACTCTGTCGCGGGCTGCTGAAGCCCCGCCCGGCCAGAGGAGGCCAGGCTGTGGGAAGGGCCACAGGCCCCGTGCTCCCGCGGCGAAGAGAGGCCCACAGGTGGACGGAGGGTACAGGCCCCTGGATCCCTGCGTTTCTGACTCTCAGCTTCTCTGGAAACCGCCGGTCCCAGGCCCACAGCCTGCAGCGCACGCCACAGGAGGGGCTGGGCCCTGCAGGGCTCGGCAGGCGGCGGAGGAGGGGCTGGTCTCCCAGGTCCTTCCCAGACCGGCCCACCCGCTACCCCACCACCTCCCTCCCTTTGGGCCCAAACCAGCCCGGTTTCTACTCTGCCACCCTGCCTGCCCGGTCACTTTCCTTGGTCTCCCGGCCACACTGGGTCCTCTCTCCCAAAACACACAGTCAGGAAGTAACCTAACTCCCTCTGCTGTCCCTAGAAATCACCAGGGTGGCGGCCCATCTGAGTCATTCCTTCACAGGCCATCTGTCCCGACACCTGCTAAAAACTGGAGTCACAGGAATAGAGATTTCAAAGCCAAAGGGAACGTTAGGAGTCATGTCCAAGGTTATGTCGCAAAAGGACTCAATGAGAATGTGTGACAAGTACTGGAGAGCTGGGCACTCGGCCAGTGTTCACAGGGCTCCCGTTCTAAGCCACCCAGAGGTGCTCTCGAGTCGCCCTTTCCTCGCCAGCACTCCCACAGCCTGCGCCAGGAGGGCTGCCTCGTCACACGTCCCCATCTGCCTCCCCATCACCGTGGGGGCCCCTGGAGGGCTGGGGCCTTGCCCCGAGTCCCGAACCCCCAGCCTCAGAGCCGGGTGACAAGGGGCTGATGAATCCATGGCCCAAAGACACAGCGTGGCCCCAGGCGCCACCACTGCCACCCGAGTCCTTCCTGCAGAACGTGCCCCTGGGCCCGCAGAGGGGGGCGGCCCCGGAAGGAGGGGGGCGTGCCCTGGGTGGAAGGTCTCGCCTCATTTAGCATCGAAGGAGCAGGCACAGTGCAGCGGCAGTGGGAGCCTGACCCGGGGCCTTCGAGTCGCCCACGAGCCTCCATGCGCAGTGCCCAAGGGTCGGTGGCCCCGGGCAGAGTCCCAGGGCCCGGGCCACGGACTCTTCGGGGTGGGGGCCGGCAGAGCGGGAGGAGCCCGGGCTCTGGACCTGTCTGCGTTGGGGCCTGAGCCGAGGTTTCTGGTTCTCTAAACGGGGAGAGGCCCCGGGCGGCATAACAACACAGGGTCACTGCCCACGTGGACCCGCGGCCCCTCAGCTCCCTGACCAGGCCCCTCACGCAGTGGGGCTGTGAGAACGCTCGTCCGATTCCCAGGTTCACTGCGTCCCCTGCTGAGACAGGAGCGAGTGGTGCTGCGGTGGCAGTCACCGCTGTGCCCTGAGCACCAGCACCAGGCCTGGCCCGTCCGCCAAGTGGTTGAACTGGAAGCTCTTCCTGCTGCTCAGCAGGAGCCCGTGAGATGCAATCTAGCTGTGGCAGCACCCCAGGCGGCCCCAGCCTCTCCGGCCCCACCCAGCTACCCAGCGGGCCCCACCCGGAGCCATTAGCCGAGCTCAGTCATCTCAGACAGCCAGACTCCTGCCAAGACTGAGAAGACTCGGTCCTCCAGGAGACCCCACGGGAGCAGGAAGTCTGACAACTAAGAGCAACAGCTTCGCTCACCGAGGTGGAGAGGAAGGGGCCGAGAGACCCTGGGGACGAGGTCGGTCCAGGAGAAGACCCCACCAGGGAGCCAGTGGTGGGGGCAGAGACCAGGGCAGACAGGACTGTGAAGACCGCTTCCCACGGAGACGGCGTGGGGCGGACACCGGCCCTGGAGCTTCCCCCAAGCTCTCTGGCTGCAATGAGGCAGCATACCAACATCCAGGGACCGAGGGCTTGGCTCAAGGTCACTCGGGGAGCGGCAGACTCAGGGTGAGCCTGTGACCCAGGTGGCTCCAGGCCAACACTCGGTGGCAGAGTCCGATGGGTGGCCCCTGGACCAGCCCCAGCTCCACCACAGGGAAGCCGTCCGAGGGACCAGAGGCAGCGGGTCCACCCCCCTGCACGGCGGCTGTGTCTGTGGGCTGGAGCCTTGCAGGGTGGCCTGGGGACCCGGGGAGACCCTGCAGGAGCACACGCAGCCTCGTGGCTTCTTTATTAAAAAGTCACAGAGCACCACCTACCCGTCACAATCCAGGGGAACACGAAGCAAAGAAGAGATGCGGGACGACAAGGAATGGGCAGCTCTACACCAAGGAAGAACCAGCCTTGGAGAGGATGCCGAGGGGCCAGTGTGGGAGCGGGAGGGGCCCAGGACGGGACGAGGAGCAGCGGGCGGCCTTCCCGGGGACACGAAGAGGCGCTCTAGGGAACGGAAGCGAGACGGGCCACGCCGCCTGAAGCCCCGTTCTGTTCGGAGAGACGCCAGTGCGGATTCTGCTCGCCCCTCAAAGATGTTTCTGAGCAGAAAGTGGTATTTCCACAGAGATCTCTGCAGAGTGGTGGAAAGGTTCACATCACGTCCCCCGGTGCTGAGCAGATGACCCGGCCAGACACCCCCGTTCCTCCCACACAGAGGTCCGTGTCCCCACCGCAGCCTCATCGCCCCTTCTCTGCTCTCCGCACACTACGCCTTCCCAACAGTGCCTGTGTGTCCCCTGTGGTCCCTCGAGCCCGAAGGTCTCTCACGCTCATCTGAGCCTGTGAGCCCCTGACACACCGTGTCTGGTCTCGTCCCCAGCGGCCAGTGCTCCCCACTCAGAGACAAGGAAAACGCGGCCCGCGAGGCCACGTCAGCCCTCTCGTCCCTGGAATCTCGGTGGCTCCGAGAAGAGGACAAGCAGGGACGAGGCCAAAAAGCCAGGATGGGCCCAGGGGCAGCTGCTGGGGTGAGATGCTGCCACACGTCCCGAACCAGGGCCACCTGCTAAGGACGCCTTCCGAGGATGCTGGTGAGCCGTGCGGTCGCTTGGGCGCGCACAGTGGGGCAGCCCCCAAGGAAGCAACTCGTGCTGTGTTTTCGAGGACCAACCACCCTGCCTGCCCAGAGCTGCCCTGGTCTGAGCGCTGCGGCCCCCACGTCCGCGGAACCCAGGCCAGATGAGCCCGTCCTGACGGGGGCCCTCGGCACTGCGTCCCCGCCCCTCCGCCCCGAGTGGCTTCACCCGGGGGGATGGCGAACGCGCCTGGCCTCCGGGAGCCGCAGGTGCCAGCGGCCGCGCCGGCCGAGTGCACCACCTCTCCCGTAGTTATGGGGAAGGCGGCAGAAACGGGTGCGGGAGGGGAGGAGACCAGCCCCCCGGGGCACCCCAGGCAGGAGGGCTCCAGGGACACCCTCTGACGCCGCCCTCAGCCACCAGCCTGCTCCTCCGCCGTCTGCCCAGGACAGACCAGGGGCCAAACGAACAGAACGCCACACTGCTCGGGGCATGAGGCAACGACGGCTGACCACACACCAGCACCACACGCATCTCTGCGCAAATCTCTGCAAATCCCAAGAACTGCAACCGTCCCCCATCACCGCAAAGGCTTACCCTCCTGGCCGCTCCGCCCACACTCGCACGCCAGAGGAAAACCACACGCGCGGCCCCTGCCCCGCCCAGCGGGAGGGCACTCGGGCCCCTCCAGGCCCCGCCTCCTCCGTGCCAGACTCGCAAGGCCGCCTGCTCTCCCGCCGGCGCAGTCCCTGTGAGCCGCTAGCCAGGGGCCCACGGGGACATATTCTGAGAGACAGAGCCCTACAGGAGCACAAGGTGACACTGCCGTGGCACAGGGGCAGGGGACACAACCAGAGGGAGGAGGTGGCCGATACCCAGATGGTGACAGTCACTGCCAAGGAACGAAGCAAAGCTGGGCCTGCCACCGCCGGCACAGACCCGGCCGTCCCCTCGGGAGACAGAGAACGCTCCCGGGCCCAGTCTGTGCCAGCTCCGCAGACGGAGCAGGTGTCCCCAGCGAGGTCAGGGCCGCAGATTCAGGACACCTGTGCCCACTGTGCCTGCCTCCAGCCCTGGAAGTCCTCCAGAGCGAGACAGGAGCGCGTCTTCTCGCCTTTCCAAGAGCCCATCCCTCCTTCCCCTTGCCGCGGGCGAGGCCACACGCCTCCACGGCACGCAGCGAGCACACTGCCCGTCCTTGGGAGCCTGCCGCAGACCGGACCCAGCCAGCCCGTCCCCCAGCCGCGGCCGTTTGCACCACACGCCGCCTGGGGGCCGACCGCGCACGCCGACAGGCTCGAGCTTCCATGAGTGGCTGCTGCGCTCCCCGGGGGGGGCGGGGCTCCGTCCGTCCACCGGCAGCATGGAAGTGCACCTGCACCCTCCGGAGCGGGCCTGGCCGGTGCCGGCCGGAAGAGACAGGACCTGAGGGGTGGGCGGGCAGCGGCTGTGGGCCGGGACCGGCACCAGCACGGCCTGCGGGCTGCTCACGTGCACAGCTCCTCTCGCCGGAGACGTAAGGACTCTGCACCGCAAACTGTAATCAGGCTAAACAGCAGCTTCCTGGATGGGGGCGGGGGCGGGACTCAGGACCAGGGAGTGGTGAGACGGACCAGAAGCAGGGGAAGAGAGCCGGGGCGGGATGAGGAGCCCGACAGGCAGGAGGGACGGCCCCCCAAAGTCATCCGAGGCGGCCCATCAGAGGGGGAGGAGCACAGCATGGGCTTCAGGACCCCGCTC
>JAPYXV010001726.1:0-13826 GCA_028533065.1 Trachops cirrhosus | reverse complement strand
CTCATCATTTTTTTGTTCTCATATAGATCTTGCAGTTCATGCTTAGATGATCTTAGATATCATCTAATATCGATAATAGATGATACAGGTAATACATGGTTGGCAACTTTTACTTCCTCAGTGAAAACTAAGCTTTTGGGAAGCAGGAGCTATTTTATGCATTTTGTTTCATATACACACATGTAGCACACAACTTGTTCTATACCCAAAATTCTAATTCAGAGCTGAAATGTAAATATACACAACTATATACTTGCTTCCTTGACTTATAAATTCTAGAGTAAATTAATATAGAAAAAAATGGTTTTATTTTTATTTAAAATCAATTATTATGGTAAAGACTACTTAGATTTAAGAAAATAATGCCTTTTTGGTATTTACCACTGTTATTTTTATTATTGCTGCTCCTAGGTGTTTTAAACATTTGTAATCACCTTCATCTCCTGCCCTTTGTCCATACCACACCTTTCTGGCATCTTTACTTGAAGAGTCATTTATTGTGGTCCATTTGCCTACCCTGCCTATGTTTCTTTTCCGTGGATTCACTCCTATGCCTCAGGCAGAGCTAGAAAGCCCAGCTCCTGGCCACTTCCTGAGCAGTGGCCATTGCTCGTGAACCTGAGGACACCTAAGTTCGCATGGACCAAGTCGGGCCAATCAGATATTCTCTCCAGAGTTAGGAATTAGGCTCCAATCCTTTCGTTAAGCAGCAGAATTGAAAAATGACACGAAAGGTTCTGAAGCAGCATGTGTACAGGAGACATACAAAGTCAATCTGCAGAGAAGGAGTGAGAAAAGTGGCCCGGACACCGTGAGATAAGTGAAGAGGAAAGGCCGTGCCACACCTGAGGTGCAGCCTCCTGCTCCCTCTCTGCGCTTGTTTTTGTTAACGCTGACGCCTACTTGATCAAGGCATTGCGAGACGTTGTTAGATATCTCCATTAAGTCTCCTCCCCCCACATTTTTGTTTTTGCTGAAGGCCAGTATGGGCGGGTTCTGTTTCTTGTCATTTAAGTCATATGCCAACAGAGCAAGACTATTTCATGAAATTACTTTTTGCCCTTTGGGTCTATTTTTATCTCCATCTGCATGAATAACTGGCAGTTTATTAAACCTTTTTTGGTCCCCAATTTTAATTTATTTGAGATTTAATGTACTTGGAATTGTAGCACAGAGAAAACCATGTTGTAAGTTCCTATAACCTAGTAGGTCAGAGTATTTCATGGATACGTGATACTCTGAACTGAAGGTGGTGGTGGGAAGTAAGACCAAATGCTTGAGTCAACAACTCATTGGGTTTCAGAAAATCTTTTCCAGACGTACGCTATTACGTGATTTCACCCCCAAGGGAAACGCTCAGAAAGAAGCCCCAAATGAGACAATAAAATACCTTTCAAAAAGCCCAAGGAAAAGGAGCATCATAAATCTGTGCAATCCTCAATCCTCAGTTGATGCGGCATTGTTTGTGATTAACCACACGAAGAACTAAGTCACTGAGTTCGTAATGGAATCAATCATCTTCTTAAAAGACCACTTTTCAGAATGTTCCGGTAAGGGGTTTTAGAGATCTCTCTAAAGCTGAGTTTTCCTATGACTTGTGAAAAGGCATTACAAAAAATAGCACATAATTGGGAGATTTGATTTTATTTTAAAGAGGTACAGAATAAATCAGCTGTACTTTTATAAACATGCTTCTTGAAAATGGTAGGATGCAGGCAATAATTTTTAATGCCTGGCAAAAAGCTGGAAATTTTGTGCTTTTAAGTTACGATTTCAGAAAATGATTCCTTTTGTCTTGTTTACTTGCAAAACCAGTGGTAATTAAACATCCCTGAGCAGGGACCATTCAACTTCAGGATTTTTGATAAATGAGATTTACAGGGACACTGTCCCTTCTTGAATTTGCAGAACCATGAGTTAGCAGACAAGGAATCTACCATCCACTGGGGAATATGAAATGTAAACGTGAAAAAATTAATAACAAAGGCAGCATTTATTATGCATTTGGAATCACATGCTCCTATGTCATATTCTAAAATGCACCCAGTGGACTGAGAACACACGAAGTTTTAATCACATGGAAGACCAAAAGGACCATGAAGTGCTGGGGTTGGGGGAGGAGGTTGGGAGACCTGAAGTCTTCTCAGTGGGAAATGTCCTGTGATAGTAGAAATTGGGAAACAAGCCAGGTGTGTTTCCCTCCAAATCACTTTTTAATAAAATACAAAGTATCAGTAGATCTCAAAAAAAAGTATAAATTGAAAAAAAATTCCCAGATTGAAATAGACTGTGGAAGAAATGATGCTGTAAAGGATTTGAATGTAAAACCATAAGAAGTACAGTGTTAAAATGCGATGTTCATATCCTGCCACAACCATGTCAAAATCACAACTAAACTACAGAACAACCATCATTCAGGACCACCTGAAATCTGGCTGAATGGAAGTCCTATGACTAGGGATTTAAAGAAGCCACATTGAGATTGGTAGGAGGGGTGGAGACTTGGAATAGGCTGGTCCCACACCCACCTGTAGCAGATAAAAATCTGGAGGGATATCTTGGCTGAGGAGTTCCCTCCTGAGGAGTGAGGGGTCTCAGCCCCCAGCCCGGACTTCCAGAGCCAGGAAGAGGAGTCCTCATAACTTCTGGCTGTAAAAACCAGGGGAGACAGTGGCTGGGTGAGATGGAGGGCTTCTAGGGCCCCATTCCTTCCTCTTAAAGAGCCTGCACATGGACATACTCAGACTCACTCCCTCTGAGCTCCAGCACTGAGGCAACAGATGGAAAGGCACCAGTGGCATATAGGGAGGAACCGAATTGTCTGGCATCAAGGCAAGACCCTGAGGGGCAACCAATTGATGTTTCTTTCTCTCTCTCTCTCTCTCTCTCTCTCAAATCAATAGGCATATCCTCAGGTGAAGATTTTTTTAAAGTTGTCTAGTTTTATTTCTTTGCATGTATCTATCCAATTTTCCCAACACTATTTATTGAAGAGACTTTCTCATTTCCCTATTGTGTATTTGCTTCTCACTTGTCATAGGTTAATTGACCATAAGTGTAAATTTATATCTGGGCTTTCTGTTCTCTTCCATTGCCCTATATGTCTGTTTTTATGCCAGTACCATGCTGTTTGATTATTATAGCTTTGTAGTATAATTTGATATCAGGTAGCATGATACCTCCAACTTTGTTCTGCTTTCAAGATTGTTTTGGCTATTTGGGGACTTTTATTTCTCCTGTTCTTTTTGACTGCCATGAGCAGATATAGATTTCAGGAACATGCCCAATCTTCCAAGTGAGAAGGATGGTTTGGCAAGCAGTTCTTCCACCATGCTTACACAGAAGTTGGTAGTGAAGCCTCAGAAGATGTGAGGGGAAGAAGGGAAATTTAAGATTTCTTTGCCGACTGCTTGGCTGGGCCAGTGGTTCTTAACCACCCACCAAATACCATAATCACTTGTAGAGCCTTTTCACGTATAGAAGCCTGCTCCCTACTCCACTGAAATTCTGACGAGGCTACTCTGCAATGAGGAGAAGAGAAGACCATCAGTATTGTAACAGACATTTCATACAGGGTTCTCATGAGCAGCCAAAAGGAAGACCTACATGGTAGTTTTTGGGAAGTGGAGAAATACACATTCATTTTTTTGCAAGTAGCTGTCTAGCTCTCCCAACACCATTTGTTGAAGAGGCTATTTTTGTTCCATTTTATGCTGCTGCCCTCTTTGTCGAATATTAATTGACCATAGAGACCTGGGTTTATTTCTGGGCTCTCTGTTCTGTTACATTGGTCCACGTGTCTATTTTTATGCCAGTACCAGGCTGTTTTGATTACAGTGGCCTTGTAATACAGTTTGATATCAGGTATGTGATCCCTCCTACTTTACCCTTCTTTCTCAAAATTGCTGCAGCTATTCAGGGTTATTTATGGTTCCATATAAATTTTTGAAGTGTTTGTTCTATATCTGTGAAATATGCCATTGGTACTTTAATAGGTATTGCATTGAATCTGTAACTTGCTTTGGGTACTATGGACATTTTGATGATGTTAATTCTTCCAATCCATGACACAGTATTTGTTTCCATTTGTTTGTGTCTTCCTTAATTTCTTTTTTCAGTGTTGTGTAGTTTTCTGAGTACAGGTCTTTTACCTCCTTGGTTAGGTTTATTCCTAGGTATTTTATTTTTCTTGTTGCTATATCAAACAGGGTTTTTTCCCTGATTTCTGTTTCTAATGTTTTATTGTTGGTATACAAAAATGCCTTTGATTTCTGGATATTGACTTTGTATCCTGCTGTTTCACCATATTCATTTATTAGGTCGAGTAGTTTTTTGGTGGAGTCTATAGGATTTCCTATGTACACTATCATGTCATCTGCAAACAGTGACAGTTTTGTTTCCTCCTTTCCAATTTGGATGCCTTTTATTTCCTTTTCTGGTCTGATCGCTGTGGCTAAGACTTCCAGTACTATGTTGAATAGAAGTGGTGAAAGTGGACAGCCTTGTCTTGTTCCTGATCTTAGTGGGAAAGATTTTAGTTTTTGCCCATTGAGTATGTTGTTGGCTGTAGGTTTCTCATATATGGCCTATATTATGTTGAAGAATGCTCCCTCTACTCCTACTATGGCTTTATCATAAATGGGTGCTGTACCTTATCAAATGCTTTTTCCACATCTATTGATATGATCATGTGATTTTTGTCTTTGCTTTTGTTTATATGATGTATTATGTTTATTGATTTGTGAATATTGTATCATCCTTGCATCCCTGGGATAGATCCCACTTGGTCATGGTGTATGATCTTTTTAATGTATTGCTGGATGTGGTTTGCCAATATTTTGTTGAGGATTTTAGCGGCTATGTTCATTGGTGATATTGGCCTGAAATTTTCTTTCTTTGTTGTGTCTTTATCTGGTTTTGGGATTAGGAAGGTGCTGGCTTCATAAAAAGAATTTGGGAGTCATCCATCTTCTTGGATTTTTTGGAATTGTCTGTGAAGAATAGGGGTTAGCTCTTCCTTAAATGCTTTGTAGAAGTCTCCTGTGAAACTCTCTGGTCTGGGGCTTTTGTATGTCAGGAGATTTTTGATTATTGCTTCAATTTCGTCAGCTGTTATTGGTCTGTTCAGGCTTTCTGCTTCTTCTTCATTAGTTTTGGAAGATTATATTTTTCTAGGAATTTGTCCATTTCACCTAGGTTTTCAAATATCTTGGCATACAGTTCTTCATAGTAATTTCTTACAGTCCTTTGTATTTCGGTGGTATCAGTTGTAATCTCTTCTCTTTCATTTCTGGTTGTGTTTATTTGGGTCTTCTCTCTTTGTCTTGATGAGTCTGCTTAAAGACTTGTCGATTTTGTTTCTTTTCAAAGAACCAGCTCCTGGATTTATTGACAGATGGCTGTATTTGTATTTGTCCTTCCTAATTAATCCTTCTCTTTTCTTTACATTGTTCATTAAAGATTTATTCTAAGCCTGGTAGATCTTGACTGCTTATATGTGTAGCACTTAAAAATGTATCTCAAACTTAATAGTCCCCAATAAGTGTTTTAAGTGTTTGTTGAATGCATCCTTCAAATGTGATGTCCATATGGACAGAGGTTATTGCTTTCAATTTAAAGTTAGTAAACCTGAAAGCTTGAAACTCACTTAATTTACTCATAAAATTACTGAAAATAGCTTCCAAGATCTTGTGTTGAGGGGAATACTATAGTATTTCACGGATTATCAGTTTACTTATCTCAAATAATAGGCCTCTGCCAACCAAAATAATGAGGACAGCATCTGTCATTTCACCATTATGGGTTACTTAAAGGGAAGTTAAAAAGCCATCCTCAAAACAAACTTTAATCCATAATTTATCTCAGGCCAGCTCTAAAGAAGGCCTCCAGATGGAAACATTAAGCATTTTCTGATTGTCTTCTACCTTCCTCTTTTTAAATAGCATATCACAATATATTTAGGCAGTTTGGTAGTTTTAAAACAAATAAATAAAATTCAAGCAGCTCTAATGGAATAAAAATAAGCATGGATGTAGTCCCTCCTTCTCTTTATTCCCACAGTTTGTACGTCAACTTTGATTCTATTTATAGCATTTCAACCTTATCACCTGGAAAAATGACTAGATTGTCATTCACGTTGTCTCTGTGTGGAAAGTCTAATGAGAAAACTCAATAATACTTTAAGTGTAGACTTAATTAAGCTTGCAAGTCAACACCTGATATAGTGAAAAATCCATGTTATATTAATCTGTCTATAAGAGGAAAATGATGTAAAAAGTCTTCAAAAAGTGATTCATATTCTTTGCTTTAAAGAGGACATGAACTTTGCTGAGGGTGTGGGCTCATATTCAGTGTTACTTTCTTGTATAATTTTTGGTTTAATTATTCATAGTCATGCTAAATTAAATTTGGGTTTACAAATTTGTAAGGCATTTGCTAAAGGTAGCTTTTAGATGTTTGTAAAAATCAGTCATCACAGGGGAAATGTACCATTTGGGACAATCCAGAATTTATCATGGAATGTAATATTCTGCTGGTATTTTTGAGAGGAGGACATGAACCAAATTGCATGCTTTGACTTTTCACAATTGTCTCAATTTGTGTTTTGTTTATTTATAAATGTAGGGACCCTCTACAAAGGAGAGGTAGGTAAAAGCTACCCCTCTTTTCTCCCACAATTTTCCTAGTAGATGGCATGTTACAATGAAAGCAAGGTCTAGACCAAATTTGGTCACAATGCAAACATTTACTATTGGTGAGACTAATAACTGGCTCCAGAGCAAAAATCGACCTTTTCTAAGAGATCTGTGGATTTCTGCTCTACACTCTGTTAAGTACTTCATTAAGTACCTTGCCCAAGAGGTTTACTCCAGTGTAAAATGATGATGTTTTAAGAAGGCTCAAGTGAACTTTTAATAGGCTTGAGCAACAGAACATTAAGGAGTGGCCATAAGACCAAATGGAATTCTGGACCCATACAGTTACTCCTAAAGCGGAGGGCTGGTGGATTTGGCATTGCATGCTACCTCCATGCAACAGTGAAAGTATCAGTACAGTATTTTAAACCAGCCCACATACCTTAAACACAGTCCATTTCACTGATGAAATATTACTTCTCTAATTGATACTGTTTTACACACTTGGTAATGAAGGTCCAGATAGTAGTATCAATGTTTGAAACACTGGTGGTAGTTAGGTTAGGAATTTTGATGAGGACATTTCAAAGGCCTGTCAACCACCCCTGGTGTGTCATTTATGCTTAGAACACCTCAGAGGTTAACTAACTGTCCATAACTATGTAATTTACTCATGCACCAATATATCTTACTGTCTATGCTGAAGTGGTTTTAAGCAAATTGCATTCACTCTATCAACATGGTAAGTTTCAGCAGGCAGGATTTACAGTCGTTTTTAGATTAAGTATGTGTAGTTTTTGGCATTGACCTCAAAATCTTCCTTTCTCTAGTTTAACCCCCACAGAACACTGGTAATATTGTACTCAAATGCCCAATGGGGTTTGCCTGTCCTCTTTACCCAGCAGAGGCTAAAGATGATCCTGCTACCTACCATTGCTTACTTACTTACCTTAATTTGCCATATGCTGTGATCTGAATGTTGTGCCCCCTCAAAATTCATATATTGCAATCCCAGCCACCCCACGGTGATGGTGTTAGGAGGTAGGGTCTTAGGGAGATGATGAAGTCAGAAGGGCTGATCCCACCGAATGGAATGATGCCCTTATTTTAAAAAATGCCAGAGAGCTGACTTGCCCCTCTTGCCGTGTGAGGTGACAGTGAGAAGACAGCCATCAGTGAGGAAGCTACCCCTCACCAGTCCCTGAATCTGCCGGCACCCTGATCTTGGCTGCCCAGCTTCCAGAATTGCAAGAAAATACATTTGTGTTGTTATCCATTCTGCGGAATATTGTTATAGCAGCCTGAACAAGCTAATACTTGATAGTATACTGGAAAAAAGAACTTCACTTGGTGTTTTGCCACCCAAAATACCAAGGATTTTGTATACCTAAATCATTAATAAAATCTGAAAAGGAAGACTTCCTTTTGCACCAGGGGCCTACAGCCCTGGAATAAGATATAAACTTCTTATTCTTCACCTGGCAGAAGGTCTTTGGAGGCCCCGGGCTACAGCCTATCAGTTGACTACCAGTCCCTGGCAGTTCGTCAGTGTTTTGGACACAAAGATGTGCTTCCTGGAATCAGCCCGATGCTTACCCCAGCCTCCTGCCAAATGACTCAGAACTACCATATTGCTGTTTTGTTCTGTTTTGTTGCAGCCTACCAGACAATTTTTCATTTCAGTGTAACAGCTTTTATTTTCTCTTAAATTTTTACCAAAATCAATATGAGCAAAGACATGAAAGGCAGGTGGGTAGAGAAGCTTTCTGACAAGGGGGAAGGTGCCCAGTCCTGGCCGCCTGACTCCCCAGGACTCCTCCTGGATGCTCGCCTCCTCCTGATCTCTGTTTCTTCGTTCGTAGCCACTTCCGATCCCGGATCAGAAGGTGTCCTTAGCACACCCTTTCTGCTCACAGTGAAGAGTAGGTCGGAACTTTTAAAGTCGTATCTAATTTGCAGGCTCTCTTTTACAGGAACAAAACATTTACCGAATACAGAAAGTACTCTGCAAAATTAAAACAGGGAACAAACCTGTCATATTTTATTTAGCTCATTAGCCTGAATTCCCAAGTAGAATTGCAATATAAGCCTGTATCACAAATACCTCAAAATATTATATAAAAACAATCTGTGCTTGTAATCCATGTAGTTTCTGTTTGCTATGTCAGAAACTAATATGGTTTTTGAAGAAATTGCTTTATGTATCCTTGCATTTTCTTACTTAATTATTCTTCCAATTTTTATTACAAATGCCATCAAACACCACGTTATATTAATAAAGTGGTCTATTTCGATGTCCAACAAATCAAGTTTTAAAACTATTATTTGCTTACTTATTTTATGGTTATAAAGGAATATATAATTTGAGAAGAGAATTTAGGAACTTTAAAGAGGCATGAAGAGGAATATAAAAATTATCACATAATGGCTAACCTGTAGGTGTATTTCTTGATAACATTTTTCTTTGCCTATCTATTTATAATGAATAATTTAATAAAAATTAGACCTACATTCTATTCATTATTTATTAAATTAGTTCATTTATTAAAGTAGACTCACAGTCTCTAGATCATGTAATATACCATGCACATATATGTACATATTTATAAGCATAGGTGACTTATATGTCAAATGTTATCATTTAATATGTTCTTTCTCATACTCTATACTTATCCAGTGACTTTCTCTACTTAGAGATTACCAACAAAAGAATCAGAGTACAAAATGCTTTTTAATCCTTGAACACAGGGAGCTTGGAAAAGTCATGCCAGTGGTTAGAAGCTTTTTCTTCTTCTCATACCTCCAGACTGGACAAAAATTCCGAGGGCTGGGAAAGAGAGGGGTGTTTAGATTTCAGCCTGCACTCCGTCTCACTGTCTCCACCTAACTGAGGTAGAAGGGGCAGAGCTGAGAGCATGGGGGATGGTAGTGCAGCCCACAAGACAGACTTGGGTTCCCACTGGGGAGGTTCTCAGACTCATTGCTGTTTCTTGTGCCCCAGGGGTGTGGGGGCTGCTGTGTAGTCACGGTTGCAGTACCGTGAGTCCAGGGTGGTATCCTGTAGTCAGTCCTTCGGTGCCCCCAGAGGGGGGCAGAAGAGCAGCCAGCCTTCTACCTGCCCCCAAACTGGCTGCCCAGAAACTGACAGAGCTCACCTAGAAGCAGCTACATTAAAACACATTAGGTAGAGAGAGGTTTGAGCCAAAATTAGACAGAAATAGGCATGTACAGATATAAATGGGACCATATATATAACTGTAGTATGTATAAGGTATGACTATGACATTGTATATAGATAAAATTTAGGATATAAATATATGTAAAGTATATCCTAAACTTTATATATATATATAATTATATATATAATTTTGTCAATGTACAGTCCATAAGCTTTGGTGTGATCTAGACATAGATATGATTTATCATATAGTGATATCAATATCAATATACCAAGGCTTGTGGACTATAGGGCCATGAAATTTGAACTCATGATGTTCAAAAAAACTTGTCCACAGATAATTTACTGATCTCATTGGCTTTTACATTTACATGAATTGAACAGCATCGAGTCTAGAAAACAGGAAGTAGCTACAAAAAGCTGTCCGTGGCATGAGATTTTTATAAGCCAAAGTCAGTGGGAGGAAGGAAGTCATACTGGGCATTTGAAGACTGGTGAAGACAAAGTTACTTTCCTTATATGTAAGTGAGAGGCACTGCAGCGGGTTAGGTAACTTGTGCTGAGTGTACAAGCATTGATTGCTTGACCAGCCTTCCTCTTCAGGGGGAGCCAAGCATAGAAACTTAAGTTTTGAACAACAATTAAAAAAAAGAAGAAAAAGAGAAACTTAAATTTTGGTTTGCTGATGTGGGCTTAGCATGAGCGACTCCATCTTGGCCTTAAGCCGGTTCCTTTAATATGATATATATTTTCAAACTAAAACAAACCTTGTTATGGGAATAGAGAAGATAAAACTCTTTGTGAGCCCTCTTTCTTATAGAGATACTTGGTTAGGGAAAGAAAATCTACCGAGTGTATTCATCTGGGACTTAGCTAACAAAAAAATCCCTTAAAACAAAGCTGTGTTCTTTATGTTGTTAAGAGTGAGTATATCTGTTCAAGGTTTTTTTGGTTCTGGAAAAACACTTCAGTGACTATTTACGCAGAATTAGGCTTATCTGGAATGAAAGCAGGAGCATCAGGTCAGTCTGCAGAGTAATAGGAAATTCAATTTTCCTCTGACAAGCACGAGAAAGGAAATTAGATGTATTGCACTCAGAAGATAGTTAAGAGTGAGGAGAGGGGTCTAGAGAGTGAAAATGAGCCCGTCTCCCCCTTAACATCCCAGCCACAAATGTCAGCAGACAGGAGCAGGATAGTGTGAAAAATTCCTGGGTTAACAGTGGCTAAGGGAACTGAAAAATGGAGGTAGTGACCTTGTTCGTTTTTGAAAGGAGGAAACTTTCCAAGATTAAGAGATTATATGTTATATTCGAACTAAGGAATGCGTGTACGTGATGTATAAACAAAAAGTTTCTAAAACCTATGAGGAAATTATGGCTAGAGCAGTCTATTTTTAGTTTTCTATCAGTTTTTCATTGTGTAAAACCTATCATGAAGTGTTTGAATACTCTTTAGCTTAATTTGTACCGCGCAGTATTTTTGCAGTCTTTTCAGCAGAGGATATAACCCATAAATCCAACCTCTTCTCATTGTGTAATGAATATTTGTAACCTCAGACATAATAAAAATGATATTATATATGAAATCCTTTTTAGCATGTTGACAGATTTGAGACAAGAACAATCTGAGACCAGTGTTATTTCCTCATCTCACAGTCACTGTTCTTAGGGGTTAATGTGGATTCCCTTTCTCTCTTTCACACACACACACACGCACACACACGCACACGCACGCACACACACGCACGCACACGCACACACACACATACACCACTCTTTTGTAATATTGTCACCCCTCACCCCTTTTTAAAGAGTGTGCTCAGAAGCAGGTTTTGAAAATTGATATTTGCAGCAGAATCCTCGAGTCCACTTGGAAACACTTATATCCCTCGTTTCTGCCCAAGACCTGAGTGAGGGTAGAGTCAGACCGTCTTCTCACGTTTTATAAGCACAATGCAGTTTGTATGTCCCCTGAGGTTTACAGGGCCCTCAAGAGATTCTTGGGACAGCTTAGGGTAGTACCTGTGCCAGGATCTCAGATCAGAAGCCAGTTTTGACTGTGGATGACTGAAAGCTGGACGCTAGTTACAATTCTTTTTTCTGGGAGATCGTGACCTGGAGGGTTGTTGGTTACATAGGCATGTCACGACTGAACAGAGTAGGAAATAGTTGCCTTTCAAGTGGGTTTTCCTCACAGATAAAAAGGAGAGGATCCCTCAACTGCTTATACAAATTTACTTGAGATCATTGACATTTATGTGCTAAAGCATCACAAAATGCAAATAGGTTTTTTTAATGCTTCCAATATGATTATATACTTGAATTTATACTTTGGGTTATTATATCTTTATAACCAGTGTTATCAACTGTGTTACAGCAACAATGTTGCTGTATTGGATTATAACAGGCTTTTAAGGACTCCAGACAGAAGACATTTACTTACACGAATCCTAGAGGAAATCAATTAGGCCAGCTGAGTAGTAGTAGCAGTAGCAGTAGTAGTAACAACAACAACAACAACATAATAATAATAATAACGACGACAATAGATCAGCTGTCCAGTTAAGCTAATTTCATAATCCCCTGGCATTTCTAGGAACCCTAAGATATCTTTTCTCTTTTATTTTCAAGGATAATTAGATTCAGTCACCTAAGGTAGATATCTGGAAGTTTTTATTTAATTGTTATTCCTTTTTCTTTCTCTTCAGCTTGTTTCTGTTTGCAAGGGAGAAAGAAAAGACTGTGGCTATCTTAAAGAGACAAAATGGGCAGTGGAGGCAGGAAGTAGACTGGACGGCCACTGGGTAAATCACCGAATTTGTGGGGAGGTGGAGCAACCAGGCACCAGGAAGGAACAGGGCCAGTACAGCGCGGGGCTGGCCAGTATCAGCGGCTCCGTGCTCACTGAGACAGGGCCATCATGGAATGCCTGACTCTTCTTCTTGTGAAGATCAGTTTTCTCTGGCAGGACTTCTCAGGTTTTTTTTCTTCCCACACATCTTCAAACAGACCTAAGTCAAGGGACCCCATTCTTGCAGTCTTGTTAGATCTGAACAAGGCAAGTGTTCATTCCTAGGAAGGCTAAGATTCAAAATAAAATACTGGCAACAAAAAGCCCTTAAAACAAGCGCATCCAAGATGAGTCAGTCAGTAATACGAATGAGGAGAAGTAGAAACAAAACTTTGTGGGAAACACCTAAGGGGAAAGAGAAAATTGACCACAGCCTGATTAGAACTAGCTCAAAGATGGTTTAGATTTTTAATACATTCTATGAATATAAAGTAGTTACAATAGCACTGTGAGTTTTTCTAAAATGGAATTTCATTAACCTTAATGAAATTTTTTTCAGATGTCCTGGGACTTTTGATACTATTTTCCACCAGTACTCTCTAGACACTGTCACCACTGAAAGCAGCTTACACATTTGGCTGATGTTTGAAAAATACAGAAGCAGAGACTCTTGGCGGCCCTGCCACATCAGCTCTGATTCCAGATGCAGCTGTGCAGCTGTAGGCACAATTTCTGTGCACTGTGAATCACAGCCTCCCCCCACACCTGCCCCGCCGCAGGACTCCCAGCCCCCTTCCTCTTTCATGCCTCACTGGTTCCTCCGGAGGATCCCTCACCCCACAGGTAGACACGACCTGGGCATCGGGAGGGTTCATACTTCTAGGAGCAATCCCCCAACTGCATAAATGCTCGGCTCCCCATCCTTCAGAGAGATGATTGGTTCTTCAGAGGGTTAAGAGCAGTAACTGGTTCAATCCCACATGCACTATTAGGCTTTCTGCCTTCTCTGTCTCAATCACACTGGTCCCTCATTGCTGCTTCCTGGTCTTAGCCCCACCTCCCAAACATCTGTACCCATTTCCATGCTTAAATATATGGGAACAAATTGAAATGAGCAATTTTTCAAATGTTTACAAAATTAAGGGGGTTTGAGCTTTATTTACCTAAGAACAAGACTTTGTAAAAAAATATAGGTAAGTTAACTGTTGGAGAGCTAGGGA
>JAPYXV010001725.1:0-13826 GCA_028533065.1 Trachops cirrhosus | reverse complement strand
CTTCCAGTGTCTCCCCAGTTCATTCAGAGCAAAGCCAAGTTTCTGGCTGATGGATTCTTTACTTCTGCCTTCATCCACTCTCATCTTCTGATCTCTGTCGTCCAATAAGTTCTCATCCACTGTGCTGAGTCAACACATTTAAAATGAACAAAGAAAATCACCCCAAGTGTGTCTTACTTTATTCTAACACACTGTCCTACGATATTGTTGTCACTGTTGTTTGGATTACTGTGTAACCCTCACTGCCAAGTCAGGTCTATGATGTCTGAGATTTTGTCTGTTTTCTTTCTGATGAATGCAAGAGTGTCAGGGGGATGGTGAAGAGAGTGACAGTGTTCTTTGGTAAATAAATTAAAAAATTACAAATATGATAATAGTTAAAAGATTAAATGTGGAGCATTATGACCTCCCAGAACTGTGATTCTGACCTTGAGAAGACCAATTAAATTTTTTTGATAAAGAAACATCTAATAGAGAATGAGCAAAAGCAAACTAGAGTTCATGTTGCAGCAGGAGTGAGAAATGCAGACATAGGGCACAGCATGTGCAAAGGCCAGGAGGTAGGAACATTGAGGGAAGTAAATTAATTTTGCTGATTAATTTTGGTGATTCAGTGAGCTAATATGCCTGAGGTACCCAATACACAGTCAGTGCTAAAAAATGGCCAGTGTTGTCATTATTGCATTCCTCTGGGTACCCATTGTGGGTCTGCTGACTTGGAAACAACATTATTAGGAAAACAATATGCTCCCATCTTGACCACACAAGCAATTCATGCCATCATGCATTGATTCCAGCTTGACTGATGTATAAGTGACTGACAACATACCACACATATGTGAAGTTTACAATCCGATGAGTGTCGGCATGCCTACACTCATCAATTTCACATGTATCAATTTCACCCAAAAGTTTTTCACATGCCTTTGAAATCCCTTCCTCTGTTCCCCACCCAACCCCCAGAGTGTGCAGGAAATTACTCATTTTCTTTCTGTCTCTATAGGTAAGTTTGCATATACTGAAGTTTTATATATGTAAAACATGAAGTATGTTCTCTTTTTAATCTGGCTTCTTTAATTCAGCATAATTATTTTATGAGGTAAAATTTACATAATCAAAATTAATCATTATAAAATGAACAATTCAGTGGCATTTATTGAAGTCACAATATTTGTAGCCATCATGTATACTTAGTACTAAAATATTTTAATCACAGAAAACACTGTACATTTTGAGAGACTGCTCCCCATCACCCCATACCTGCACTTGTGCAAAGTGCCAACCTTAATTCTGTCTTCATCCCCTCTTGGTTTTCTGGCCCATTTATACTGTCTCATATCCCTGCCAGCTTGTACATCCGGTTTTACCACTTGTCTCAATTTTAGGAAACTAATCTGAGTCTTCAAAACATTATTCTTTCTCCTAACCCTGTGTCTTACCATCATACCCATCCTAATATGGGAGAATGACACTCCCACTTCACCACACACACTCCAGGGACTTCTTTCCCAACAGGTAGGTCAGACCCTCACTCATATTATTCAGCTTCATTCTGAGCCTCCAAAATAAACCCTCTCATATGGCACCTTTAGAGCCCCTTCAAACCATGCAATGCCTAACAACCTGCCAACTCCCAGGCTTTAAAAGTTCCCATCTGACACTGAGCAGACCCCATCCCTCCATGACTTCATTCTGTGTTCACCTCTGCTCACACACAATCCACCTCTGGACAGGTCCTCAAAAATCTCAGCCAAACATATCAAATGTCACAGGGAGCAGGACAGGAAATGGAACAGGAGAAGAGGTTTACTTCTCATTTCCTAGGTTCTGGATGCAGGTTCTTTAAGGACAGGCATATGTAATTTCTAAACAGAACAAAGAAAGCAAAGAACAAAAACAGTGATGTCTGCCCTGAGCTGCACGTCAAAGAGGGCTTGAGAGAGGCTCATTCAGTACATGCCTGAGGGTGGCCGGCATAACAGAGACCTGCATGTTTACTTCCAGTGTTGAGTTTCAGGATAGGATGTCTTTCAGAATCTCTGTGATCTTGTTTCTTGAAGTTGCTGTGAAAACAGAGGTGGAATGAGTACGCTGTTAATGCTTAGAGTGCTGTGGAATTGTGCTCGTTCATGGTGGCACATCTTCATGGATTCTGAGCAAAGGCTGCCTTAAGGCAGTTGGGTCCACAAGAGGACCTGGGAAGTCAGGTCATTTCCTGCCGTGAACACCAAGTAGAAGAGAAGCATGTCTATTGGAAACCTTTTTAAAACAATTAATGAGATGAGGAAACATTTCAAAGATTTATAGACACTTTTGAGTAAGAAAACATGCTTAGCTACTTACAGGGATGTTATGTTAATGTAAAACATACATTAAATACTTTTAAAAATAAATGTAAGACTTTTTTAAAGACTATGCCATAGGGCAGTGAATCAGAACACAGCACCCCTGATTGGAAAGGTGGAGAGATTTTAGAAGGAACTTTGGGAATGTGTGTTGGCTAATGCAGTTTATATTGAAGCAAAGCAAAACTTTTCATGAAATTCTGCTAGGAGGACCTTTTCCATTTTTTTCTGTAATGTTCAACAACAAAGGTATGCTTTTATGGGGACATGTGAAGACCAGGAACGTTAAAATTCTCAGGAATGGGACCAGGTATCTGAGACAGATATTCTTTGGTGCTTATCACTGGAAAGAAGCTTTCATAAAGACTTATGTATGTTTCAACAGACCAGATAAAGGATTAGCAATTACCAAATTGCAATTTTATTTTTAATGGAGTGTTATAAAAAAAGATGTCAGTGGCCTAGATTCAGAAAGAACCCGTGTAAGGGTTCCTAATTCTGAGGGAACATTAGCCCTCCAGGTCATAACAAAAATGATTTCTTCACAGTGGAGGGCACACAACTAAATCTCTTTGAACCAAGACCTAGTTTGCATTGTTGGTTCTCTTCTCCTCAGGTGAGTCTGAATCAGGCAGTTTGAACTTTGCCCAGAAGCTCCATAGAAATGCAAAATGTTGCTTCCTAGGTACCCCAAATCTTCTTATTCTGAGTCTGCTACAGGCAGTCAGTGCCCACAAAATCCCATTGAATGGGGCTGAGGAGCAGCCTGGCAGTGGTTGTTGGGGTCCCAGTTGGAAGGAGGTAGAGGCAAGTTGTCTTTAGAGCTTGCTGTGTTGTTAGGTTTTTCATACAAAATGCATCAAATATGTATATAATTGAAAGCCTTTCAATCCATTAACATAGATGTTTTTCTACTTATTTGTTTTTAACTTTTAATTATTTTTCAGATAATTTGGTAGTTTCAGTAAATACATCTTCCACATACTTAGATCAGTTTTCTTTAAGTATTTCATTTTATCTGTTGCTGTTTGAAATGAAAATATTTCTTAAATCCATTTTGGGTTTGTTCATTATTTTTACAAAGAAATGTGAATGATGCTGACTCTTGATTTTGTCCTTTCCAACTTAACTGAACTTACTAGTTTTCACAGTATTTTGTGTGTGTGGAGGGCAGAAACTCCAGTGTTTCCTACATATAAGGTTAAGTTGTCTATTGAAGAGATCAATTGTCTTCTTTTTAATCAATTTTTTCCACTTTGAGTACCAACTATGTCATCTTCTGGACAAATTGTTCCATCCAGGGATTCCAGTACTATGTTGAATAGGTTGGAAAAAAGTTACTCCCACCTTGTTCTATATTTTATTAACATTTTGGTGTTTCTCCATGGAATATTGTGTTAACTATGGGTTTTCCTGTGTGGCCTTTACTGCCTTGAGTAGTTTCCTTCTATTCCTGCAGTCCCTGTCTTTTGTTAAAACTATAAAACCATCTTGCTAGAGAATTATTTCAGCATGATATTCAACTCCCAGGACAGAATGTAAGTCTTGTTCAAGCTGTCAAAATATTTACAAAAAAACTCCTTCAAATACAAGATCTCAACAACCATATTAGGCTATCTTTATGAAATCATAAAATATTTATCACCAAGTATATGCCTTCCTTCTAACTAGATAATTTCCTTGGCCCCAGAGTTGTACAGGGCATGTAAGCCTGCCTTCCCTAACACACACAAACACTTGTGGGAGGAGCAGGAACATGGTTTTGTGAAGAAATAAGATCTAAGATTAAGAAAGTTCATGAAAGAGGAAAATTTCACCTAATGATTAGGTTATGGGGCACAGGAGCTGAGAACAGGTTTTCTGTGTTGATAGTACTGAGATGTCCATGAAAATATTTCAGAGCTCACTCTGGGGTAATCTGCGGTCAGAGAAGATGTCCAGCCTTCTCTTTACACATTGTCACCTCAACACGGCAATCATTTTTCTTCAGAGATAAGGACCATCCTCAGGTGACATTATGAACTTAAATATGGACAGTGAATGGCTGATATTTCTGGAGGTACATAGCTGCCCCAGGTCCAAAGCCCACTCTCTGTCTGTCACATCCTCTGTTTCCCCACAGAACTTGTTAATGTTCTAACAGCACCAGTCACACTGCATAAGGACACTGGGGTGCTGGCTGCTATACAAGTGTGACCTCCATTCAGTAGTTGTACGACAGGGAGAGCCTGAGGCTGCTTTAGAAGATGCAGCTGTCCTGTGGCTACAGAACTTTCACCATGGACTTTGTCAAGACAAAGGATGTGGGAATTCTCAGTGTGATTTCATGAAAACCATAGTGTCTTTGAAAGTGTGAGACCCTCAATATGGCTGTAAAATAAGAGTGATCCTGCCCTGGCTGGTGTAGCTTAGTGGATTAAGCGCGGGCCTGTGAACCAAGAGAGTGCGGGTCAATTCCCAGTCAGGGCACATGCCTGGGTTGCAGGCCAGTTCCCAGCAGGGAATGCGCAGGAAGCAACCATACATTGATATTTCTCTCCCTCTCTCCTTCCCTTCCTCTCTAAAGATAAATAAATAAAATATTTTAAAAAAAGAGTGATCATTTTTTCCTCACTGTTATTAAACTCTGAATAAATCGTTTGCATTTTCAAGTAGATATGTTGTGAAAGTGGGAAATTGTTAGAGGACTTGCACTGAGTCACAAATGATCAATAATAAAAGCTGACATTGTCACTGTTGTTTACTTAAGGTTGCATTTTACACCAGATCCCACCATTGGTTGGTCTCACATGCACCATCTCTACAGTGAGATTGACAGAGTGTCCCTCAAGTATGGGCAATTGTCATGTGTTTACCAGTGGAAGCAAGTGATAGATTTGTAAAAATTCAATTTCTGTCCTTTTTCCAGGGGTCATGTGGAGGCTACCTGGACACTCTTGTGGAGAACAAGAAGCAGCTAAAAGACACCTATGTTGGCAGTAACTCTGA
Source organism: Trachops cirrhosus (assembly GCA_028533065.1). Classification (NCBI taxonomy): domain Eukaryota; kingdom Metazoa; phylum Chordata; class Mammalia; order Chiroptera; family Phyllostomidae; genus Trachops; species Trachops cirrhosus. The sequence goes on along the minus strand of JAPYXV010001725.1, from coordinate 8,493 downwards.
TCTCTTTCTCTCTGTTTGACTTCCTTCCATAAATACTAATGTCTTCTTGAGTATCTTAGTTTCATGGAAGTAGGCTCATTTGCATAAGTTTAGCATGGCTCTGTCCCTTTTATTAATAGAATATGATTAGAATTCTCAGTAATACAAACACAGTTTTGGATCATATGTACTTGTTTAGATCGGTGCTCACACAATTTGAAATAACCACAGTTTTTATGAAGCTAAGTTTGACCTGATGGTTATTTTTGGATTTCTTGGTGAAGAGGGCATTACCCAAATCTAGGAAGACTGTTGGTAACGTGTGAGGATGAAGCCTATTAACTTCAAGAGGCTGTTAAAACTCCCATCTTAGGTTTTATTTTTACAAAAATGTGCATCAGAGAAAACTATTGCAGATTGTCAGTTTCTTTTCACTTCAGTAACTAATCAGGAGAAGGCAAATTACAGCAGCCATGTCATAGGATATAGATTACCCTTGCTTGATTGGTATGATGTTTGAGTAAAAAAAATGAAAGGTGACTGCAGAGAGAGATAAAAGCACAGTCCCCTGGAAGATGCAATCCTGGCTCAGTTCAAGAACTCTCAGCAAGTTTGCACTTGTGCCAATATTGCTAGGAACTGACACCTGCTTTTTTCCAAATATTTTTATTGTTCTTCAAGTCCAATTTCTGCATTTCCTCCCACCCACTCCAGTCATTCCCTCATCCCACCTTTGTTCCTATTCCTCTTTGGTTTTGTCCATGTGTCCTTTGTACTTGTTCCTGAAAACCCTTCCCTCTTTCCCCCTCCATTATTGAGGAAATTGATTGAGACTCAAACTGGGTCTTCACTGATAGGGATTTAGTTGTGGTTCCTTCACTGTGAAGAAAACATTTTTGTTATGACTTAGAGGTCTTAAAGTTCCCAGAGTCAGAAACCTTTAGACAGTTTCTTTCTGACTATAGGCTTCTGACATCTATTTTTCAGATAATTGTTTTGGAAATATGATTGCAATTTCCAATTCTTGATTCTTTATTTGGAGTTGTGGAACATATACAAGTCTTTTTCAACACTTTTTGACAGTGTTGAGCACCCAAGATTATCTGTCTCAAATACCTGGACCCATTGCTTTGACTTTTAAACTTCCTGGTGTATCTGTACCGCTTCTGGAGGAAGAGTAGAAACCTACCTTGTTTGGGGACCTCTTCATACAAAATGTAAGGACTTCCAGTAAGGATTCTATTAAAAGTCTTGTTTTTCTTTGTATAAAGTCAATTATTAAGCAAAGATGCCCGTGCATCCTTCAGTTCTAAAATGTCTCCAGCCTTTCAATCAGGGGTGTTGAATTCTGTCTCAGTGCCCTAATGCATGTTATTTAATATAGTCTTATGTTTATTTTTAAACTTGTTTCATGTATGTTTTACTTTAAGATAAGCTCCCAGTAAGTAGTTAATCATGTCATCTTACTTAAAATGTTGATCCTTAATGTATTTTAAATCTTCCAATGTTTCCTTTTCTTGTAATTACAAAAAAAAGTTTCCTGCATGAAATATCTGAGATTTTCCTGCCTACGTTTTCCTCTAGGATTTTAATAGTGACATGGCTTATATTTAAATCTTTCATCCACCTTGAATTTACTTTTGTGTATGATGTAAGTTGGTGCTCGAGTTTCATTTTTTTGCACGTAGCTGTACAGTTCTCCCAACATCATGTGTTGAAGAGGCTGTTTTGACTCCATTTTATGTTGCTGCCCCCTTTATCAAATATTATTTTACCATGGAGACTTGGGTTTATTTCTGGGCTCTCCATTCTGTTTCATTGGTCCATGTGCCTGTTTTTATGCCAGTACCAGGCTGTTTTGATACATTGGCCTTGTAATACAGTTTGGGTCAGGTATTGTGATCCTGCCTACTTTGCTCTTCATTTTCAAAATGGCAGCAACTCTCCAGGGTAGATTATGGTTCCATATAAATTTTTGAAGTGTTTGTTCTACGTCTGTGAAATATGCCATTGGTACTTTAATAGGTATTGCATTGAATGTGTAAACTGCTTTGGATAGTATGGTCATTTTGATAATGTTAATTCTTACAATCCATGAACACGGTATATGTTTCCATTTGTTTGTGTCTTCCTTGATTTCTTGCTTCAGTGTTGTGTAGTTTTCTGCATACAGATCCTTTACCTCCTTGGTTAGATTTATTGCTAGGCATTTTATTTTTCTTTTTGCTATATCAAATGGGATTTTTTTCTTGATTTCTGCTTCTGCTGTTTTATTGTTGGTATACAAAATGCCTTTGATTTCTGGATATTGACTTTGTATCACGCTTTTTTCCCAAGTTCATTTATTAGGCTGAGCAGTTTTTTGGTGGAGTCTATAGAATTTTCTATGTACACTATCATTTTATCTGCAAACAATGACAGTTTTGTTTCCTCCTTTCTGATTTGGATACCTTTATTTCCTTTTCTTGTCTGATTGTTGTCGCTAAAACTTCCAGTACTATATTGAACAGAAGTGGTGAAAGTGAACAACCTTTTCTTGTTTTTGATCTTAGTGTAAACGATTTTTGTTTTTGCCCATTGAGTATGATGTTGGCAACACCATTTTTACTGATATGTCCCCGAGAGCAAGGGACAAAAGGGATGGGTGTAAAAGATACAAAATTGTACTTCAACAACAATTAAAATAAAATAAAAAAATAAAACCATATAAAAAAGGTTTGCATTGTGCTTTTCTCTTCTGACTTGATATGCACAAGAGGAAATGACCTGACTTCCCAGATCTTCCTGGGGTCTCAGGTTGCCGCAATGCAGACTTGCCTCAGAATCCAAAAAGACATGCCAGCATGAAAGGGCACAAGTCCACAGTGCCCTCACCATCAACAGTGTTCTCATTCCACGTACACTTTCAAGAAACAAGATCGCAGATATTTTAAAAGATATTCTGTCATTAACTTCAACTACCCTAGTGAACATGCAGGTCTCTGTGATGTCAGCCACCCACAGGCATGTACTGAATGAGCCTCTTCAAGGCCACTTTGACCTGCAGCTCAGGGCAGACATCACTGTCCTCATTCTGTGTTTTCTGTATTGTTTTTACAAATTCCACATGTCTGCCCTTAAAGAGCCTTCAATCAGAATTGAGAAATGAATGAGAAATAAATCTCTTTTCTGGTTCTATTTCCTTTCTAGATCCTGGTGGCCTCTGATATATTTGAGAGATCCTTGGGGACCTATCCAGAAGTGAATAGTTTATAAGCAGAGATGAAGACAGAGCAAAGTCATTGACGATTGGAGTCCGCTCAGTCAGGATGAGAAATTGTAAAACCTGGGATGTGTTAGGGTGTTAGGCATTTTAAGGTTTCAAGGGGCCCTAGTGCTTCCATACAGGAGGGTTTGTTTTGGAAGCACAGAATGAAGTTGAGTAATATGAGTGAGGGCCTGACCTACCTGTTGAGGGAGAGACACTGGAAGTCATGCAGTGAAGTGGGGGGTGCCTTTCTCTAAAACTAGAATGAGCATGAGTATAAGACACAGAGTTGGGAAAACAGATAATGTTTTGAAGACTCAGATTAGTTTCCTGACTTTGGGATGAGTGGGAGCACCAGATGTACAAGCTGGCAGGGGTCCTGACACAGGGTGTATGGGAAAGAAAATGAAGAGGGGGCAAAGACCTAACTAAGGTTGGTACTTTTCATGAGTTAAGGTATGGGGTAATTGGGAGTGATCTCTCAATGGATATAGTGTTCTATGTGATTGAAATCACTACTGAGTAGACATGATGGTTACCTAACATTTTGACTACAGTAAATGACACTGAATGGCTCACTTTCAAATGATTAAATTTATTGTGTAAATTTTACCTCATAAAATAATTATGGTGAATTAAAGAAGACATATTAAAAAGATGACATACTGCATGATTTTATTTATGTAAAACTTCAGAAAATGCAAACGTATCTATGGAGAAACAAAGAAAATATGTAATTGCCTGCAAAATCTGGGGGTTGGATTAGGAGAAGAGGAAGAGATTACAAAGGCATGTGAGAAACTATTGGGTGAAATGTATTCACATGGAGTGTGCAGATGTCAGCACTCATCAGATTGTGCACTTTACATATGCATATTTTAATGCTTGTCATAATACATCATTCAAGCTATAGTCAATGCTTAATGTCATGAATTGTTTGTGTGGTCAGGATGAGAAGATATTGTTTTCCTATTACTGCTGTTTCCAAGTGGGTAGACCTGAAATGGGTACCCAGAGGAATGCAATAATGACAATACTGGCCACTGTTTAGTACTGACTGTGTATTGGGTACCTCAGGCATATTAGCTCACTTCATCACCAAAATGAGTCAGTGAAATTCACTACTTCACTAAACAGCCCTGCTTCCTGTCCTTTGCACGTGCTGGGTCCATTGTCTGGACCTCTCATTCCTGCTCCCTCATGAGCTGTACGTTACCCTGGCCTCATTCTCTATCACATGTTTCACTCTAAAAAACTTTAACTGGTCCTTCATCTGGGTCACAATTCTAGTTATGTGAGGTCATAATGCTCCATAATTTACCCATTTAACCATGGCCACATTTCTAGTTGTTTAACTTATTTATCATAAAAGAACAGCCTTGTGTTCACCATCTACTTGACTCTCTTCTAATCACTAAAAAGAAGACAGACATATTCTCAGTCCTCATGAAGACCTGACTTGCCAGGGGGTGGGTCACAGTATAATACAAACAAAAACAACAATAATAATGTATGATATTGATAGGGCACTCAAGAGATCAAAATTTTAGTTTAACATAAACAGTTATAAGCCTAGTAAGCAATCCCTGTGTTAAAACTGTTTTTCTTTTTTTGTTTCAGAAAGTAAAGATACGGCCCATCATGGCTCCTGGGAGAGACAACTGACCTCTTGGGACACTGTTGAAGATAACTACTTGGGGAACAAGTGAAGGCATCCCTGCCATTGTGTTCCAGGGAGAGACTGAGGAACACCAGCCATTGGAAAGAGCTAACTGCCCCGGGCAAGTACACTGCAGTTATTTAATGTAATTTTCCCTCAATTTCAAAACCCCTCATTGCACTCTGTGCCTGGGCAGAAGTGGAGGCATCCAGGTCTTTGTGTTTCAGGGAGGGACAGAAGACCACCTGCACCTGGGAAGAGTTAACTGCTTAAGACAGGAATGTTGATGTTTCTTCTACCTAATTCTCCTTGAATTTCAAAACCCCTCACCTCACCTTATGTATTCCCTGGCATAAAAATATTGGCCTGGAAGAAAAGACAAGATGATCTGTTACGGTATGAACCCACCATCTTCTCACATCACAGGCCATCTTAGTAAAGTGCCCATAAAGATTCAATAGCTGTCATTGCTTATTGGATTGCATAGTGACAGGCAGCCTGAATGCCAGTGTCTTTCCTGGTTTCACCAGGATTCCTAAGTCTTCCTGAACAGCTGTGCATAATATGAAAGCACACACTGAGTTACTTTCCAGGAATTAAGATGCCCACAAAGGGAAGCTGTGAACGCCACAGCATGGACATTTTTTTTTTTGCAGATTCAATTGTATGTTTTAAATTTTCTGTAATAAGAAGTCAAATGGTGATACACTTAGTTTGATGAACTATGTTTTAGTACTTGTTTGGTAATAATTTAGGGGCTCTATGAGTTTAATTAAATGACTAGATGTAGTAGAATTAAGCTTTCAGTTAGTCTTGTTACACCCGCTTAAGGGTCATGGTTGAGCTGTGAAGGGAAGCATAGTTGACACCCCAGATGTCCTTTTTAGAATATCGATTCTGACCTTGTTATTGTAAAACAGAAGGCTCGGAAAAAATAAAACAATCTTTGAACTCCCCTTTTAATTGCCTAGAAAGTATTTACATGGAGGACCAGTTGAGGTAGAAATATTCATATGCAAATGCCAAGCCAATATATATTTAGCATTGATTTACTTTGGAATCTCCATGGAAATGGATTTTTTTTCAATTGGAAGCCTGTTCACAATGCTATATGTTCTTTCACTTTAGAATAGCATGTAAGTCTTAAATATCCAATACTTCTTTGGGTTTCTATATTTTTCACTTCAGAATATTCATTAGTATAATACATTGTGTACATTGTCTTCTGATATTCTGTCTCTCCTAATTTGATTAACAGCTAAAATAGAGGAATTGAAATGATGAGGAAAAAAATATCTTTTCTCCCACAGCTGGCTGTCATAATCTCCAGTTGAAGAATAAATAGGAGCTTGACTGGCACGGCTCAGTTGTTTGGGCATTGTGTGCCACAGAGCAAAAAATGTCCCTGGTTTAATTAGAGGTCAGGGCACATGCCTGTGTTGCAGGTTTGGTCCCCTGTCAGCCTCCCACAGGATGCAACCCATCGATATTTCTCTCCCACATCAGTGTTTCTGTCCTTCTCTTTCTCCAGCACTTCACCTTTCTATAAATCAATCAATTACTCAATCCATTAAAGAATATAAGGTAGAACAGATTGCGGAAGATGGCGGCGTGGTAGGAGGGAGCACACGCCACCTCCCGCTTCAAAAGACAGGAAAACCTAACCATACTACAGAGGACATTGCAGCATACATGAAAATAAGAAATCAAAATTGTAGTGGACATGGAAAGACCAGACAGTAAGCAGACTACTGTAGGATAATAACAGCCCAGGGATCAGCATGGGGAGCAGGGAGGTTGCAGCCCCAGCCCCAGAGCTCCGGGAGCTGCTGCAGGGCTCTGGGGTGGGGAAGCTGGGTGATCTGCTCCCTCCCAGGGCAAACCAGGGCTGATCGGGAGACCTCCGAGCAAGCTTTGGGGAAGATCACAGCCCAGCCAGTGGAGCCAAAGACAGCAGGACCTTGCGTGGGCACCCCAACCCAGAGAGAGTTATTTTTTGGGTAAATGGCTTGGTGCCTACAGCCGTGAGCACGAAAATCACGGGTGTTCTGTGGGATCTCTGGTGCCCAGGCCGGGATTTGGGGGGAGGTTTGAGTCCCCCAAAATCCACAGCATAAACACCCATGAACCTGGAAGTGGTGGCAAGCTCGCACACTCCACAGTGAGCTTTCTGAGGGAGAGGCGCCTGTACAATGGGTCCGGGGACCACTGTGTCTTGCGCTGGCGCCCCAACCCGGAGAGAGTTACTTTTTTGAGTAAAAGACTGGGTGCCTACAGCCGTGAGCACGGAAAAAGCGCGGGCATTTTGCAGGATCCCTGGTGCCCAGGACATAAATTCGGAGGAGGTTCCAGCCCCTCAGAATCCACAGTGTACACACCAGTGAACCTGGAAGGGGTGCGCGTGGGTGCACACTCAGCAGTGAGCTATCCGAAGGAGTGCTGAAGTGCGCACCCAAGGCCTGAACCCCGGTGAGAGGCGCCAGCGTACACACCAATGAAGGGACACACACGTGCAGGGGCTCCGCGGTGGGCTCCGAAGGGAGTGCTTGGGAGTACACAGATTGGTGCCTGGGGTATTGGGCCCGCGAGGCTGGACCTGGGGATAGTGCCCCAGAGGCTGACAGACCTCGGAACAGGAAGTGGAACAAAGCCACAGCCTTCGCCCCTAAGTCTGCTGCAGCCAGCAAAACCAGGAAAACTGGTTTGGCCAGTTTGAAACCAACAAAGGTTTATTTTTTGTTTGTTTGTTTGTTTGTTTTTTTCTTTTCTATTTTCTATTTTTTGCTGGAATTTTTATTAAATATGTTTTCATTTTTTAATTCCTATTGTTATTTCATTCAATTACTTATGTTTCTATTCCCTTCTAGTGTTGATCCTTCTACCTTTCTTTCCAAATTTATCTCTTCATTATATCTCCTGCTTATTGCCTTCATTTCTTAATTTTTTTCAACCTGCAGTAATAGCATATCTGTATTGTTATTTCATTGTCCTTACACTTTTTATTGAAATAGTATTTTAGTAGTCCTCTTCTTTTGGTATAATCTTCTTTGCTTGGCTAGTTATATTGAATAATTTAATAGGTTTCCCCTGTTATCTCATTCATAGTGTATAGCTAATTAACTGTCCTTCATTTGGGTTACATTAGTGCACTTCTTAAAGCTCCATACTTCCTATTCTTATTATCCAGATCTAGTGGATACTGACATATGATTGTTGCTATAATATTAGTGTAAATAATAGCTATTCCATACAATTGTAAATACTATGCAACATCCCTCCCAGACCTTAGCCCACTTCTCAGTTTCCTGAATCCTATTACTACAGAGGTTAATTTTATTCTCTCACACACTACACCTATTTACTACTCTTTACTCTCACCCTACCTCAGAAACTGACCTCTCACAACCTCACTGTGTTCTAGATCCAACTCACAATCCTTTCCTTCCCAGCAACAGTCTTATCTTCTTTCCATCCTTTCTAATAACTGGCTAGTGGGGTGAAATAACACAGTTAACATTATACGCAGCCAAAGGATCTCCTATCTCCTCTCTAATTGCTGCTACTGTAAAGGTCATAGAATACGATCTTGCTGTCTTAAACCATTTTG
>JAPYXV010001724.1:0-13827 GCA_028533065.1 Trachops cirrhosus | reverse complement strand
TCACCCGGCCGAACTCCGCCCCTCCTACCGGTCTGGATGAAAGTGTCTATTTTTAAATCCTTGGTTGTCCGACTTCCATAAACTTCAATTTTCTGTCAGTTCTGGTTGTTATTTTGTTTCTATATCTTTGTTGTCCCTATCTTGGTTGTGCGAGGAGGCACAGTGCGTCTACCTATGCCTCCATCTTGGCCAGAAGTCCTCTCCTTCAATTTTAAATGATAGCCCTGCTGGGTAGGGTAGTCTTGATTGTAGGTGTTTGCTTTTCATCACTTTGAATATTTTGTTCCAGTCCCTTCAGGCCTGAAAAGTTCCTATTGAGAAATCTGCTGACAGTCTTATGGGAGCTCCCTTATAGGTGACTATCTTTCTCTTGTGACTTTTAAGAGTCTCTCTTTGTCTTAAACCTTTACCATTTTAATTATGATGTATTTTGGGGTGGGCCTCTTTGGCTTCATTTTGTTTGGGACTTTCTGAGCTTACTAGACTTGTGTGACATTTTCCTTCACCATATTAGACAAATTTTCAGTCATTATTTCTTCAAATAGGCTCTCAATTACTTTCTCTCTTCTCCTTTTGGTATTTCTATGATGTGGATGTTATGACATTTGATGTTGTCCTTGAGGTCCCTTCAGCTATCCTCATTTTTTAATTGTGTTTTTCTCTTTGCTGCTCTGATTGTGTGTTTTCTGTTACCTTGTCTTCCAAATTGCTGATTTAATCTTCTGGTTCATATAACTGCTGTTGACTCCTAGTGTATTCTTCCTTTCTGTTCTGGTATTCTTTATTTCTGACTTTTTTTAATAGTTTCTGTGTCCTTTCTTATATTGTTGAAATTCTCTTAAGTTCTTTGAGCATCCTTATAACCACTGTTTTGTTTTCCTCTATTTCATTTAGCTTTTTTTTTTTTTTTTTTTCCTGGATATTACTCTTGTTCTTTATTTTGGTGCATGTTTCTCTGTCTCCCATTTGGCTCTCTCTCTGTGTTTGTTTCAGTGGAGATCTGCTATGTCTCCTACTCTTGGTAAGGTGGCCTTATGTGGTAGATATCCTGTGGGGCCCAGCGATACAATCTCTTTGATCACCTGAGCTGGGTACTCCAGGAATGTTCGTTGTGTGGGTTATGTGTGCCCTCTTGGTGTATTAGAACCTTGAGGCCACTCAGCAAAAGTCTCAGGTACACCAAAGGCAGTTGCCACTTGCCTAGGGCCTTGGTACCTTTGATGTGGGGTGGGGTCTCAGGAAGTTGTCAGGATGGAGCTAGTAGAATTCATCAGGCTAAATCAGATTATTGATTTTTCCCTGTGGAGGGAGGGATTAACACAGGAAATGTGGTAACTGAAGGTTGTGAGAGAAGACAGTTCTTCCCCTGAAACCAGACAACTCAGTTTCTCCCTGTATGTTTCTAGCACCCCTCAAGATTGACTGGAATTCCTGGATGGTTTCTTAAGAAAGATGGCAAAGCAGGCCCAGGCTGTAGTCACCACTGATAAAAGATGACCCTTGCCTTAAAGCCACAAAACTCAGTTTATCCCTGTTTGTCTCTGGCATTCCCTGAGCCTGACTGGAATTCCTTGAGAGAGTTTTTCAAGAATCACAGGCCTAGGCTGGTTGTTGCTGACAGTTTCTCTGGCTGTGTGCAAGCTGGTTAGGGTGGGGTCTGAGTCAGGGTGGAGTCAGTGTGGCTTATCATGCCCCTGTCCTATGTGGAGAGGGCTTAAACCAGGAAAGATGGTGCTTCCTGGTCCATGCAGTAAGAGGACTCACCACAGGAACTTTGGAGGCTGTCCCTCCAGCCCTTGTCCCAAAGCCACATGACTATGTCTCTCCCTGTATGACTCTGGCATCCCCTGTGCCACCATCCCTCTGCTGGAGTCCAGGGTGAGTGCCTAGAGTGAGAGTTTTTGCTTTGGGTCTTTAAGAAGGTGTTGTCTGCATTTCCAGCAGCATTACATTTCCCCAGGTGGACAGAATCCCTACTGATTTTCATAGCCAGATGTTATATGGGCTTCTTTGCCAAGGGCTCTGGCTGGGGAGCGCCACATGGGGCTGAGACCTCTCATTCATCAGGGGTGACCTGTGCAGCTGAGATATACCTCAGGATTCTCAACTGCAGCAGGTGGGTGTGGGGCTAACTCACTTCATGTCTCTGTCCTTCCTATCAACCTTGTTGTGCCTTCTTATTTATATCCTTAGTTATTGGACTTCTATTCAGCTACTCTTCAGATGGTTATCCAGGTTGATCGTTCTATAATTTAGTTGTAATTTTGATGTGGTCATGGAAGTAGGTGAGTACTATTTCCACCCACTCAGCCATCTTGGACCTCCCCTTTTTGCATCATTTTTTTTGCATTATTTTTTATTGACTGCTTTTTTCCCTCTGTCTATAGGTCAGATTTTCCTCTTTAGCAATTTTTGATTGTATACTAGAGATAGTGGTTGATAACTTGTAGAGACCCTGTATTCTGTTATCTTCTTAGTAGTCAATTCAGTTACTGGCCGATCACCTTGAACCCATGTACGTTTGTTTTTATGTTTTGTTTGTGTTCAAGGATGTTTCTTTGCCTCTGTTACTTTATAGAACTCAGTCTCCAAACCTGAGACTTATGTCGGGTCTTGGTTTTAGGCTTTGTTAGGGCAGGTTTATGGAGGCCTTCCTCTAGTCAGGGTCCTCACTCAAAAGGGTACAGCCTTCTTGAAGTCTCGGCTTAATACCTGGGTCATTAACAATGTGCTAACGAGGCTTCATCACTGTGGCTGGGTTGAAACTTCAGCATTCCTTAGCACTGCTCTTCTCAATGCTATAGGAGCCACTCTCTGGCAAGATTCTGGTAGTCTTATCCTGTGCATATAGTCCTCACTGGGCACTCCTTCACATAGACTTTTCAGCCCTCCCACCCCCTGCATTGTTCCCCCATGCTCTGCTTAGATTCTATTCCACTGTCCTGTGGTTAGGAAACTGCCCTCTCAGAGAGTCATGATCATGAGGTGCATTTCATGAGTTTTCCTCCTTTGAGGATTACAGTTTTGCACTTGTTTACATCCTGAAAATGGCAGCTTCCCCTATTTTTTTTTCAGTCTAATGGTTATTTATGGAGTGAAAGCTTGACTGCTATTGATTGCTATGCCAGAACTGGAAGTTGCCCTGGTGCCCTGAGGTCTGCTCTGGATGGGTTAACATCCAGGTTCAGTGCTTAGTTGTTATCTTGGGATTTCCCTCTACCACCATCTTAGGGATTCCCTTTGTCTCTCTTTTGAGTTGAATTCTCTGTTCTCGGGAGCCTACATTTTCTTAATTTTGGTTGATTTCTTTAGGTACAGGAACCTTCCGGAGTTTTTTGAAAAAGGGTGGCAGAAAGGGAAACTTTCTGAGGCTTGCATGCCTGAAAATGCCTTAATAAACCATTGCACCTGACCAATAGACTGAGTAGAGAATTCTAGGTTGGAAATAATTTTCCCTTATGATTTTGGGCATTGTTTGATTGTATATCTAATACCATGTGAATCTTTTGCTTGAAAGCTTGAAACCTGTTTTTATTCTCTGGAAGTTTTTAGGGTCTTCTATCCTATTGTTTTTGAATTCTCTCAGTCATGTGTTTTGTATGGGTCTATTTTCCTCCATTGTTGTATGCTTAGTGGGCCTTTTAAATCAGTTCTGAGGGATTTTCTTGAACTATTTCTTTGATTTTACTCCTCCCACTCCAAACCTCTTATTATTGCAAATTGTTCCTCCTAGGCTAGTTCTATAATTTTCTTTTCTCTCTTTTCTATCTCTTTGTATTTTTTCTTTACTATGGAGGGATTTCTTTAACTTTATCTCCCAACCCTTATGTTGTATTTTTCATTTATGTTATATATTTAATTTTCAAGAGCTCTTTTTTATTTCTTTCTGTTTTAAAAAAAGCAGAAATGCTCCCTCTGCCTTAAAAAAAAATGTTTTATTATAGTTTCATAGATCTTTCCTATCTCTGAAACTACTAATGATTGTTTTTGAGGTTTTTGCCTTTGCATAGCTTATATTTCCTCCAAGTTGCTTTTTTTCCATGTTTGTTTGGCCTCTGTCTTTAGTGTTATATACTCTCCTCTGGGGTATGGAGATGAGTTCTTGGTCATTTGGATCCCAGGTTTGTACAATATAGTGCCAAAGTTCACACCTTTTACTTTAACCCATGCGTACGCTAGGAGATACCATGAGCTATGGAATATGGAGCCTGGTTTCCTTGGAGCCTCTTACAACTGAGGAATAAATAGGAAGTCTCAGGACTGGAGGATTCTAATTGGCATGTTGTGGCCTAGAAGTTGTTAAATCTCGGACTTTTCTTGGTGGGGTCTGGGAGAAAGGTTGTCACCTCCACAGTGCAAGGGTCATTATTCTTGACCTCGGGAACTCTCTGAGGATTCTGAGGTATGTGTTCCCACCCCAGACAGACTAGGGGGCTTCAGACACCTTGAGAACTAGATAGAGGGGCACTGACAGTATTTGCACCAGTGAAGGAAGATGGATAGACCTACAGCTCAGTGTGGACCAAAGGCTTGTGTTCATCCTCAGAGAGCCCTGAGAACCTATGATTTATGCAGCAAAGAAGGCAGTCCCTGAGCTTGAGAGCCCTGGTACCTGCCTGCTCTGATACTTGCTCACAATCTCTCTCTCCTAGTCCTAGAGCTGGTGATCTCTTCCTGGAGTGGGAGGCCTCCTAACCTGGGCACAGTGTAGGTCCAGGTCTGCCCTTGCTCCAGCCCCTCCTTCTGCTCTATCTTGTGAGTATCCTGCCATATTGCTGCTTCTATAGAAAGCCAGGGAAGCTCCTGCTTCTCCATGGTCAATATCTAGGAAGGCTGGGTAGTGGGCACTAAAGGGTGTTCGTTAAGTGGACACATGGGTGGGAAAAGACCCCAACCTTCTTGCCTTTGGCCAATCTGAGTCAGCTGATAGTAAAGGCCCCTGGCAAAGCTTTGCCTTTTGCTTTCCCTAGGCCCTCATTGCCACAACCCAGGCCTTCTTACCACCAGGTTGTGAGCATCTTCATGTGTGTTGCTGAGGCAGAAGTAGAAAACCATCGTTCTGGGGGAGCCTTACACATGGTCAGGTACAGCAGTACATTTATAATCACAGAGAGGGGAAGAAACTTGACATCCATATAGCCAGCATCATGGCATACCTGGACCCAGCTTACCTGTCTATGAGCTTGTGAAGCCCTTCTGGTTCATAGCAAGCCCAGTGTTTAGGAGAGAGGGCTTGCAGAGGACCCTGGGTGGAGTGAAGTTCCTGTTGCAGTACAAAGTACATTCCTTGTTCCCTCACCACCTTTCTTTCCCTGGAGACTCTAGAGGGCAGAGATCGGGCTGCCCACATTCCCTTTGCATCCTCCTGTCATCCTTGAAGTTGGGCCAGAGTTTCTCCCCTCCCCTCCCCTCCCCTCCCCTCCCCTTCCCTCCCCTTCCCTCCCCCTCTTCTTTTTTCTTTCTCTTTCTATTTTTTTTTCTTTCGAGAGGGAAGGAGGGTAGAGAGGGGGATAGAGAGAATGGGGGAGAGAGAGGGAGACAGACAGACAGACATCAGTTGGTTGCCTCCTTTACATTCCTTGACTGGGGATTGAACTTGCAATCTAGGTATGTGCCCTGATCAGGGATTGAACTGCCACCTTTTGGTGTATGGGATGACGTTCCAACCAAACTAGCCCACCCAGCCATGGTACCACTGAGTTACTTTCTAAGGTCTCAGAAGGCCCACTCTCTTTCTCTTTGTCTACCTTCTAGACCTTCTGTGTGATTCCAGTCAAGGTATGGGCTGATGGCCTGCCATTTGGAACCAGCACTTTCAGAATGGGTGTGTGGGATTGCCCTCCCTGTCCCCCATGTTAGACCATATTACCAGGTTCATGGGAAGCTCCCTATTTTTTTAGCTGCAGATCTGGGACACAGCTGGCCAGGAGCGATTCCGCACCATTACTCAGAGCTACTACCGCAGTGCCAATGGGGCCATTCTTGCTTATGACATCACCAAGAGAAGCTCCTTCCTGTCAGTGCCTCATTGGATCGAGGACGTGAGGAAGTATTCAGGCTCCAATATTGTGCAGCTGCTGATTGGTGAGCTGGGGGGAGTGGGGTGGGGGTGGGCAGGGTTCCTTGGGGCCACAGATCCCATCTGTTTGTCTCAGTTTCTCTTTCTTTTTTAAACAAAGGGCAAGCCAGAATACAGAGAGGGACTGAGCTTGTCCTGGTGGGAATGGAGCCAGAACTTGAACCATGATCTTGCAGAATCTGATTCTGCTAATCACTTGTAAAGTTATATTCAAAGTTGGAATTAGAAGAAGGAAGAAAGGAAGCTAAAATTTGCTTTGTAGTGTGCATGTTTGCACGGTGGTTAACACTGGTTAAATTTTCACAGGTGTCTTTGGATTTAGTTCCTATAATCTGGCTACTCCTTATTTGTCAAAGCATGGAGCTGAAGCTAAGAGAACTGAATACTTTCTCCCAGTTCACACAGCCTGAGCATATACGAGTACACATGAAATTTGAGTTCAGTTCTACTAATTGTAATCCAGTGGAGCAGAGCTCCTCAAATGTTTGCATGCTTCCAAGGCCGTAAAGCCTTAAAGATGCTGGGCACCCCCTTCAGAGCATCCGATTCAGGAGGTCTAGATGGGGCCTATGAATGTACATTTCTAACAAGTTCCCGGGTTATGCCTGTGAGGTCCATGTTGCTGGTGCTGCAGAGGGATGCAGCATTTTCCCTTTTCCTCCTACATAAACTTCCCAGACATGGGCTCAAGAAGCTTTGGACCATTTGTGTGGTCCTGAGGTCCTCACCCCAACAGTCAGGCTGATTTTTCAGAGATTGTACAGATGGGGCCTGGATGAATCTCCAGCTGGGAAAAGGATGGTGTTTGGTTCCATACCTGCCTTCCATAGCCTTCCTGGACTGGGGTGTAGAAGTACTCAGCAAAGCTTGACTACTTGGGCAGTAACAGAGCTTTCCTTCTACAGCCTTACACTTCCTTTTTATCCAGGACATTTAAAATACAACATTTTATTATCGAGTATTTTATACAAATACAAAAATAAAATACTGTAATGAACCTCAGATACCTATTACCCAGCTTCAACACTTAGAAATTTATGCCCTGCTTCACCTCCACCCTCATCCCCTCCCTCCCTCCCTTATATTATTTTTCAGGTAATTTCTAACTCCAACTTTTTCATCTATAACTATTCCACCATAAATCAATAAAAGATAAAAATATATAACAACAATATCACTTTCACATCTAAAAATATTGACATATCCTGTACAAAATCAAGTACCTGTGTTTAAATTTATAATTTCTCAAAAACAATACATGCAATTTTTTTTTAGTTTGTTGAAATTAGGATGTTTTACACATTGAAATTAGTTGCTATACCATTTAAGGTTACCAAAGAAATTTTAGGTATTTATAGACAGTTATCTATCTTTCTTTGTTCTCTTTATAATCACATTACAAAAGTCAACCACTTAGAAACTTAAAAAAATTCTGTAAGTGATTAGGTCAAGGAGCAGTTTACCACATGGTTTAGAATGTACTGAAATATCTCACCCCTGTAGGAGAAGCCAAAGGTGTATTCTCAGGTAAAGTGGTAGTCTGTGTTCTTACTATTAGAAAAGCAAAAATAACCAAAAACCACAGTCTTACAGAGAATAAAAATATTTCAAAGGAAAATGAGAAAATAAACAATTAGCATAATAAAATTTTAGCAAAAACAAAATTTAGCAGTGCCAGATTTCTTCCACATTTATAGAGTACCTATCAAGTGCCAATTATTTTCATATTTGTTATATCATGTAATCTACTCTGCTGAAGATAGCATCATAGACGGGGAAATTGAGACTCAGATGAAGTGACTTTCCTAAGTGATAGGAAGCCAGAGTTTCTACCTAGGTTTTCTTCTAGCTTTAAAGTATCATATTCTTTAACTTAAACTTTACTGCTTTTATTTCTTAGAAAGAAGTAATAAAATATATAAGCCTTTGAGAAAGATTTAAAAAAATGAGAAACTAAAGGATAGAATAACGGCTTGAAAATAAAAAGGTTTATTTATTTTATTTAATCTTTTTATCTTCATTGTACTTTTTCCCCATTACCATTTAGTCCTTTTGTTCCCTGCCCCCCCCCCCGTAACAATCACCACACTGTTGTTCCTGTCCATGAGTACTTTTTCCTTTTTTCCTCAATCTCTCTGCCCCCTAAAGGTTTTCTTTTAAAAAAGATAGATTACTGTGCACAACTGGGTTTCTCACTTTGGCTTGCCAAGTAGGACAGGGCTTCCCTTGCACCAATTGGCCTCACCAAGTTGCTCCTGGACTTTCCCTGCAGGGAACAAGTCAGACCTTGGTGCGCTCCGAGAGGTCCCTTTGGCTGAGGCACAGAGCCTAGCAGAGCACTACGACATCCTGTGTGCCATTGAGACGTCTGCCAAGGACTCAAGCAACGTGGAGGAGGCCTTCATGAGGGTAGCCACGGAGCTGGTCATGAGGCATGGGGGTCCTCTGCTCAGTGAGAAGAGCACCGACCACATCCAGCTGGATAGCAAGGACATTGGAGAAAGCTGGGGCTGTGGGTGCTAACTGGGGTACAGGGCAGGCAGGCAGGCAGGCAGGGGCCTCCCCATCTCCTCTCTCTGGTCTGTCAAGCCCAGCCCTTCAGAGCTGGCCCTCTATGTTACCAGTGATTCTAGAGAAGCTTGATGAAGTCCTGGAATTATTCATCCCATGGTCTGGATGCTTGATAGAAAAGCTACCCTGAGGAAGGGAGAAACAGGATTCTTCTGGCAAGAGGCCTATTGGTACAGGGTACAGTGTGCGGTCCATCCTGCCAGTCAGCAGCTGTTCCCTCCATGTTCTTCTTGTCCTAGGATAGGCCGGAGCTCATGAGTGTGGACTGCAGCTGTGGAGGGGCCAGGAATGTGCTTCCCCAGCTCTATACATACTAATTCTGACCATTTCACACCTTGTATCTGCTAAAGCTGTGGCAGCAGGTTGCTGCTTTCCAGGGATGTGTGGGTTGTGCTCAGATCATTCCAGGGCCTCAATATGCAGCTGCAGAGAGCGAGAGCAACCAGCCCAATAGGCTGGTTTCTGATCATAGTCCCAGGGAAGTCCTAACTCTTTCCAGGCGAAGAAACTTATTTCTTCATTGCCAACTCTAAGCTCATAGACACCATGGGGTCCAGCTTGCTGCCTTAGCAAGTTTTCTGGTTTTCCATGTAGCTTCTTGTTTTCATCCAGAAAAGTGTACGGTCATGGCCCATACCGTACTGTTTGCTTGCTTGGGGCCCAAAGTTTTGTCACTTGGGTTGCAAAACTAGCTAATTCTTCAGTACCAGGGTTTCAGAAACTTGGGGGTAGGGGAAATGAGATAGGAAGCTGGATACTTAAGGGAAAAATAAAATCTTGCATCCTTGAGGATCAGGTCTGAGAGTGTCCCTCAGGACCCAGTCTTACCTATGTGCAGAAATCTTTCCTGCCATGTTTACAGCATCAGCTCCCCTACCACTTCCAGTCTATCTTATAGAGTTTCCCAAACAGAAAAGGTAAGGCCTTGGTAGTTCTGGATTGGGCTATTTCACCTACCCTGGGCCCACCTGTCCTCAATAGCCTCAATGTACTCAGGGTATTTAGGTAAGAAGGCAGGCTGGGGCTGAGATTATTGGAGTCCTTGAAGTAGCACTGGATTCTGTGGTATATAGCACAGAAGATTGCAGGGATTGGATTTAGGTGAACTTCCTAAACCAATCCCAGTTCCTCCATGTCAGCCCAGTCCAGCCCCTTTGGCCCCTCACTGTGGGACCTTTGGAAATAAACTGCTCTTAGGGCCATGGACTTGGCCATATCATGGAGAGGTAGCCCAAAGCCTATCAGAGCCCAGGCAGCACCGCAGGCTCAGTCTCAGTCCCCAATGCAGACTGTGGCATTCCAGCTCAGACTTCCCTTACCTTCTGCTCCAAACACTTTGTTCTGTGTTGTACCCTCTCTCAGGCAGGCTTGGCTGCAGAACAAGAAGACAGACCTTTTGTAGTAGCCCTACAGCAGTCTGGTGAGACATGGATGGCTGAGTCTGAGACATGCTGGGTCAGTGACTCCCTTTCCAACAGGGAGTCAGCCATGGAACCACTGAGCCTGGTTCTGGAGGGAAAGGATGTTGGTCTGTTTGGGCCAGGGGTTTACGCTGAGGGGAATCAGCCCATTGTTGGCTAGGGTGGAGTGGGAGCAGGGAGCAAGAAGGCTGCCTGCATTCTGTCCTCAGTGGCCTTACTGATGGATAGGGCCCAGTTGCTGGCATTGAGGGTTGGTGTCTTCCTGGCCACTCCATTTCAGTGCCTGGGTTTCACCTGCAAAGTAGAAAGTACCTGTCACTGAGGGGTTCCCTCAAGAGGGTTCCATTGAGGCCAGGGGCAAAGATTCTTCAGCCCCATGACCTCTCTGCTAGGGACTAATATTTGGGCAGGGTTGGGCATTGAACTTGGTCTCCAGCTGGAAGATAATTCTTATGAAGCCCCACCTGCTGCTTTGGGGAGGTGGGGGTACATGCAAAGGGTCTTGTAGCAGAGGTGTAGGCCTGCACTCCTGTGATTGACTTGCAGCCCCAGTTCTAGCCAAGAGCACAGGTAACTGCCAGACCACTCTACTCACCAGCCTCACAGAGCTTAGG
Source organism: Trachops cirrhosus (assembly GCA_028533065.1). NCBI lineage: Eukaryota > Metazoa > Chordata > Mammalia > Chiroptera > Phyllostomidae > Trachops > Trachops cirrhosus. Next base: position 3,142 of record JAPYXV010001724.1, on the reverse strand, counting down.
GAAGGAGAGAGGCCCCTCTACCTGTCCTTCATATGGGTATCCTTGGCTGGCATAAGGATCCAGGGTAGGCACTGGAACAGGTAGCTGGCTGGCAGTGGGCTTGTTACCTTAGAATGTGAGCCATCTCCTCCTCTCTCCCCCTCTGCCCATAGGCAAGGAGTCCTGAAACCCTGCAAAGTTTGGCTTAGAAGTGGGAAAGAACAGTGGTCCTAGCCTGGGACCAGGGAGGTTTCTCCTCACTGGTAACTTCTTGCTTTACCTACAAATCAAGGAAACACTTTGCTTCCTCCCCTTCAAAATCCCAAGATGTCAAATATTGGGCTGAGTGAATCCCTTGCTACCCTATCCTCCATGCATGGAGCAGCCTCACTCCAGAGGTTTAGCCTAGAAATTGGGGGTTACTTTGGGCTCCTCAATTTTTCTCTCCACACTACCACAGTGCTGTGGGCTTACCTCCCACAGTGCTGTGCCCTCTGCTCCACACAGGCTCATCCTCTCACCTGGACATCTCACTGACCTTGGCTCCTGGGCTTCTAGCCTTCACTGCCCCAAGCTATCCTCCTGCTGTTGTCTAAGTGTCAATTGTGAAAGGTCACTCCTGGCCCTGCCACTCCCCACCCCATCCCCAACACCTTCCACGGTGCCCTTGGGCACTTGGAGTGTTGACCAAGATGTCCAAGACCTTCATAACTCTACCTTGACTTCTTTCCTGTACCTGCTTGTTCCCCAGGAGTACCCTCTTTCCAGGCTAACCCCTTCTTATCCTCCCCCCACTTACTGACCCTACCCTTTTTGTTCTCTTATAATGCCACAAATGACCCATTTGGATATTCCTGAGAACTGGCCCCACTCCAGGCTAATCTCTTGCTCATAGTACCCTCTAGCAAGAATGAGTTCTTTCCCCACCCCTTGGCCTGTGAGTTTCCTCCCCCCACTTCTTGGGCTATTTTCTATAGGCTCCAAGAGAGATGTTTTCTGGCCCTCAACTTTACACAAATGCTAGTGCTCAGGGCCTGGCCTACAGTGTGTTACTGACTGCATGCCTTGTGAGGTCCCTACTCTGTAGTGACCCATCAGGCTGGGGCCTCTCTACATCTGTGGGGTTTAGTCCTGTGATAGGGTAAGAGAAGATGGGGCAGCTATTTGAGATAGGAAACAAGACTCGATTCCATTTCCTCTCCTAGCAGCCTCTGGGCAAGAGAACACTTTAATCTTTTTTTTTATAAATTACTTAAAATAGGAGTAGGTGGGGCAAGGGGCCAGGGTGTGGGAGATGGGGCATCGGAAGGAGAGCCTGGAAGTATCGTGGCAGCTCAGGCCTGGAGGAAGGCAGTCTGTGGTCTGGGTGAGGCTGATGTGACATGGGCTGAGGGAGAACAAGAGGGAAGTTGATATATTATGGTTATGGGAGTTGGACTCAGATGGGCAAGGAACACAAATCCTGATTCTTCCTCAGAGAGGTGGTTCCCAGTCCTCCCAGAGGGGTTTTGATCCAAAGGCACAAGCTCCAGTAGAGTTGGAGCTGGAGGAAGCTCCCAATTCATATTGAATTCAGTTACTCTTCTCTGGGAGGGCTTCTAGGTTTGGGGCCTCAGGGGTCCTCTCAGCCCTATTGGCCTGGACTGTTAGGAGTGGAGAGGCCTTTATCTAGCCCAAGAATACCATTTGCATTTGGGAATTTTCACATGATCTATTTATGAATATTTAAATCTTTATATCAAATCTATTTTTTAAAACATGGAAAGTTGCCTTTATGGAAACTTAGCAGAGCCAGAGTGTACATATTCCTAAACCATTAAGCAGTTTTCTCTAATGAGCCAGTGACACCCAAGACTGGTCTGGTTACTTTTGAGCCCAGAGCCAACCTAGGTGGCTACATCCCCACAGATGGTCTCACTTGCTTAGCTTTCCTCACCTTGTCTCCAGGTCTGGGGTGGAAGATGAACCTACACACTGCCCACTACCTGTTACCTGGACCCCTGTTAAGATAACTTTGTCCCAGGCCAATGTGGGATCTGCTGGGCAGAGAGGTAGTCAACTGCCTAAGGGGCAGGAAGGAGCTTGGGTTGGGTCCCCTCTCTGCCAGGGATACTGGTGTGTTACTTTGGGTAACTCACGGTGTCTTTCTGGGCCCAGATTCCTTCAATTGGGTTTTGTGGGAGGAGGTTGGGAGTACAGTTTGGTGATTGCCAGGGGCACCAGGGATCCCTCATACTTCTACCACCTTGTGAAGGAGGTCTGTTTCTACCCTTTCAGTGTCTGCTTTTTCAGATGAGTCAACAGACTTGGGTTGAGAGTTCTTTATCCAAGTCTTGCAGCCATAAGGAAGTAGCTTTTATTCCAAGTCAAAATCTAGAACCCTCATGAGGGCAACACTTTTTGTTTACTGCTATATTCCAGGTGCAGAGAATGGATCTAGGCACATAGGTGCTTAAAGAATTGCTGAATACCTGAACCGGCTCCTGGCATCAGGAAGCCCATTAATTCACAGACACCAAGATAATTGACTCTGCTTTGGCCACTCACAAAAAGAGGCCTCTGCCTGCCCTGACTGGTGTGGCTCAATGGGTTGGGCATCATCCCACAAACCAAAAGGTTGTAGTGGGTCAGTCCATGGTTCGGGGTGTGCAAGAGGCAACCAATCCATATTTCTCTCACACACTGATATTTCTTTCACTCTTTTTCTCCCTCTCTTCCCCTCTCTCTAAAAATAAAAATAATAAAATCTTTAAAAAAAACGAGGCCTCTGCCTAAATGGTGAGATGAAGAGAGCATAGCATGGCCAGTGGTATTGTATTTGCCCTGCCAAGACTAGTTCTGAGACAAAGTGACATCATGGGGCTTAGACCAACCTCCATTGAAATTCCAGGCCTGCCCTGGCTAGTTGCATTATCTAGGGCAAGTCATTTCTCCACTCAGTGCCTCAGTTTCTTCAGGTGTGGAACACTAATTCCTGTTCTGTGTGCACCCAGTGAAGCCATGATGACATCCTGGGTGGCAGAGTCTTTGTAAACTGAAGGGCCGGTGTGGGGCGGGGAGGGCTCCTGTTTTTGTCTCTGTCCCAGGTGGTTGAGAAAGCTGCTGAGTTCCATTGACTGAAAGAGGAAGGCCAGGATCCCTGGAAATTCCAGATGGGCCACAC
>JAPYXV010001723.1:0-13827 GCA_028533065.1 Trachops cirrhosus | reverse complement strand
CCCACATTCTCCCCCTCTTCTTCCCCGCTGATAACCCTCCATGTGATCCTCATTTCTGTGATTCTGTTCCTCTTCGAGTTGTTCGCTTAGTTTGTGTTTGTTTTTTTAAGTTGTTGATAGTTGTGTTTGTTGTCATTTTACTGTTTATATTTTTGATCATCTTTTTCTTAGATAAGTCCTTTTAACATTCCATATAATAAAGGCATGGTGATTATGATCTCTTTTAAGTTGACCTTATCTGGGAAGCACTTGATCTGCCCTTCCATTCTAAATGAAACCTTTGCTGGATAGAGTAATCTTGGATATAGGTCCTTGCCTTTCATGACTTGGAATGCTTTTTTCCAGACCCTTCTTGCCTGTTAGATTTCTTTTGAGAAATCAGCTGATAGTTTTATGGGAACTCCTTTGTAGGTAACTGTCTCCTTTTCTCTTGCTGCTTTTAAGATTCTCTCCTTATCTTTAATCTTGGGTAATGTAATTATGATGTGTCATGGTGTGTGCTGCCTTGGGTCCAACTTGTCTGGGACTCTCTGAGCTTCCTGGATTTCCTGCAAGTCTATTTCCTTTGTCAGGTTGGGGAAGTTCTCCTTCGTTGTTTGTTCAAATAGGTTTTCAATTTCTTGCTCTTCCTCTTCTCCTTCTGGCACCCCTATGATTTGGATGTTGGAATGTTTAAAGTTGTCCTGGTGGTTCCTATGCCTCTCCTCACTTTTGTGAATTATTGTTTCTTCATTCTGTTCTGATTGAATGTTTATTTCTTCCTCCTGGCCCAAACATTTGATTTGAGTCCTGGTTTCCTTCCCATCACTGTTGGTTCCAGGTACATTTTCCTTTATTTCATTTTTCATAGCCTTCACCCGTTCCTCTATTTTTCATCTGTACTCAATCAGTTCTATGAGTATTCTGATTACTAGTTTTTTTAACTCTACCTCTGAGGTTGGCTATCTCCTCTTCACTTAGTTCTTTTTCTAGAGTTTTGATCTGTTCTTTTATTTGGGCCATATTTCTTTGTCTTGGTGCTGTTGGTATGTTGTAAGGGGAAGAGCCTTAGGTATTCACCCAGGCAAAGCAACCCACTTTGTTGTGTTGTGGCACTATATGTAGGAGAGGGGTCAGAGAGGGAATGCCTCTTGCTTGGTGTTTGACCCACTTTCAAGGACTTCCCCTGCTGTCATCAAGCAAACTGGGTCCTTCTCATGCTGATTCTTGGGTGGGTGTGTTTATGTACTTTCTAGGACCCTGTGGTTCTCTCTTGTGAACTCTCCTTTGAGGTTTAGAGTTTTTCCCACCATGACAACCCCCACAGGTTTTTATAATCAGAGGTTTTGAGACTTTACTTTTCCATGCTGGGTTACACAATCTGTCTCACTCCCCTGTTGTTCTTCCTGGCTTATTTGAATGCAAATGTGGGATTGCTCTGTCTGCCAGCCACTGTCTCACCAGCCCTGTCCACCACCTTGCATGTTCTTTCCACCCTAGATGCCTGTCTCCATTCCCCCCTACCCATCTGGTTGAATATTTCTTCTTTAAGTCCTTGGTTTTCAGACTTCCATGCAATTCAATTTTCTGGCAGTTCTGGTTGCTCTTTTTGGTTTTTAAATTTGTTGTTGTCCTTCTTTTGGTTGTGTAAGGAAGCAAAACATATTTACCTATGCCTCCATCTTGGCTGGAAGAGATATCAGGTTTTAACAGACAAAGGCTTTGAGGTAACCATTATAAGTATGTTCAAAGAACTGAAGCAAAACGTGCTTACATACATTAAAGAAGGTATAAAAGAATCTCATCAAGGAGAGAATGCGAAGAGATAGCTATTATTTTAAAAGAAGAACACTGGAAATTCAGAAACAAAAAAGTACAATATCTGAAATTAAAAATTCAATAGAGAGGCTCAAATTAAATTTGAATTGTCAGAAAAAAGACTTTGAAAATAGACCAATGGAGATCAAGCAATATGAAAAAAAGAGAGAGAAAAGAATGAAGAAAAATTAACACTGCTTCAGAAAAATATGGGAAACAATTAAATCCACCAATATATACATAATTGGATGACAAGAAGGGGACCAGAGTGAGAAAGAAGTAGAAAATATGCTCAAGGAAATGATAGCTAAAAATTTACAAATTTGGGGAAAAGTCCATTAATGTACAAATTCAAGAAAATCAAAGGACTGCTATTAGGATAAATGTGAGAGATCCATGTGCAAATTGTATTACAAATGATAAAGCCAAGGAGGAAATCTTAAAAACATCAAATGAAAAACAAATCATCATGCTAAAGGAGATAAGATAGGCAGCTTGGTTCTCATCAGAAATAATGAAAGCCATAATGCAGTGAGATAATTTATATAAAGTACTCAAAGGGGAGAATATGGCAGCAAGATAGGTGGGAGCAGAGTCCACTTCCCCCTGCACATAGGTGAAACACTTAGCTGTTCTTCTGAGGAATAGAGCAAACAGCCAGTGGTATCCCAGCATATATGAAGATTGGAGACAAAAAAATGTAGAGGACATTGAAAGATCAGATGGAAAGGAGAATGCTTCAAGACAATAAGGTCCCTAGGACTAGCAGCACAGGGACCAGGGCAGCTGCAGCCCCAGGCTCGGCGCCCACCAGGTCTGCCTCAGGAGTCTCTCAGGAGACAGCCAGGTCAATGGCTCCATCCCTTGCCAAACAAGGTTTGAGCAGCACCAGGATGGGCCTGGATACTTGAAGACCATGGAGGGAATAAGGATGAAGAGGCAAACACACAGAGGCAGTGTGTACCCACTGAGACTGTGGATACCAGCTGGGAAGAGTTGGACTCTGACCCAGAAAGTCCCTGATCTGGTTGGAGAGTTGGGCTGTGTGAGAGGCCAAGCACTTGTTTGGAGTGGCTGGCTTGAATAGGAGGAATTTTTCAGAGAGAAAGAGGCACTCAGCAGATATTTAGAGAACTCTCCTGCAGCAGCCACCCCTGCCTCCCCAGGCATGTGAAGCCTCCTTAGCCTTAGTCAGGCTCCCACCTCTGCTGCCAGGACTGCAGCTGTGCCCCTACACCTGGCTGCAACCCCAGTGGTGCACCACTGACCCAGCTGCCAACCACCCTACTGTGGCTGCTGCCACAGTAGCAGAGGCCAGCTTGTACCCAACACAGCCACCTCATGACTGCACTCCTGCTATGGAGACTGAATACTCATGCCCACAGCTCCAGGGACAGAGCATGCCTGACTTTGCTGCCCAGAGGCACCTTGTACCCAAACCCACTGTCCTGGGCATAGCAGCCAAGGAGACATGGGCCCACATCCCCTGTGGCAGCCACAGTGGTGGTCCACCTTGTAGGGTCAACAGACTCTCTAAGAGGAAGGTGGAGATGCCCCCACAGAGGAGAGCAACAGGGCTCAGGGAGTCAACAATCCCCAGAATGACTTAACTCAGTGAAGGTGGGGAGGCTGAACTATCCTGAAGAGACTCTGACAGTCCCTAGCATCTAGGACAGCAAAAAGCAAGAAGGTGATGTGTGAGTTTTCCCTAATTGGTGCACCTCAAGGACAGCACAATGAGTGTACTGAAGGCATAGGCCAAGTGCAGAGGGCACTGGGGGCCTGGCAGTGAACTGGGGAACTGGCCTGGAGACTGGGCGACTGTGAAGAGTGCGGCTCAGACCTGGCCCCCATCCCCCCCCCAAAAAAAAACCACAAGAAGGGAGAAAAGCTAAACCAATTCCCCCACATCCTGTTGCAGCCAGGTAGACCAGCAGATCTGCCTTGGTCAGTTTAAAGTCATCCAGAGGCCTTTTTTAAAAAAAAATTTCTTTCTTTTTCTTTCTTTCTCTTTCTTTCTCTTTCTTTCTCTTTCTTTCTCTTTCTTTCTTTCTTTCTTTCTTTCTTTCTTTCTTTCTTTCTTTCTTTCTTTCTTTCTTTCTTTCTTTCAGTCTTTCTTTCTTTTTCTTCTTCTTTCTTTTCTTTTCTTTTATTCCCACAAGTTAGACAATAAAATATGGAGCTGTGAAAAGAGCACATTTAGACCCAAAGAGGGGTTATCCAAACAACTGAGACAGTGAGATAAATTTCACTTGGCTACTCCAGAGAACTTTCAAGCTATTGTATATTTGTATTATTAGTTTTTTCATTATTTTCACATCTTTTACATTATTAGTGTTTTTTATTTCTCTTCTTTCTTTTTAGTCTTCTTCACTTGGCTTGTTATATTGCATTGTTTGACTGGTTTCCCTTGTTCTCTCTTTCATAGTGTATTTTTAATTTTCCATCTTTCACTTCACTTGTGTTACAATAGCACACTACTCTAGGTCCTGTCCTCTTCTTGTTATTTAGACCTCAAAGATTCTGTCATATGATTGTTACTCCCTTACTATTGTAAATAGCTGCTGTTCCATGCAATTGCAAATGCTACATAGCACCCCTTCCAGATATTAGCTCATTTCATTGTTTCTGGAACTTTATTACTGCTGTGGTTAACTCTATTGTCTTGCACACTACATCTATTTTCTGTCCTTTACTCTAACTTTACCTCATAATCTGACCTCCCACAAGCTCACTGCTTTCTAGATCCAACTCACATTCCTTCCCCCACTTATCAAGAGCCTTATCTTTTTCCCACCCTTTGTAAAAAGTGGCTAGTTGGGTGAAATATCATGGTTAAAACTATACATATACAAAGGATCTCCTATCTCTTCTCTATGGGTTGGTATTTTAAATACCACTGAATATATTCCCACTATCTTAATCCATTTTGTCTTCCCTCTCCAACTGATCACAAAAAAAAAAGAGTAGGTGGGGGCTGTGAACACCAATATACCTGCTGGAAGAAGAAACCCACCAACAAAGGGAGCACCAATGGATAACAATGGAAGAAGGTGAAGCGGGGAATGGAAGCCACACTAACCTCCACCCAGGACTGATCTGGAAATACCACTAAATGGTGGAGAAATTACCTAGAACAACAACTGAACAATAGCAAGAGAGAAGTCTCAAAACCTCATACAGACAGAAGAACCAGCATCAAAACAACAAGTCCACACTTGCACAACAGAATACAAGATGTAATGGAACAAGTGACCCTCAGATAACCATCTGGAGGGAAGGACCCACCAAGGAATGACCCAACAACAAGACCAAGGAGACTAAACCACTGCACCTCACAGTTCTTCTACCATAGAGGTTCACATGATAAAACAAGGGAGTCAGAAGAGTTCAATCTAAGAAGCAGAGGTTAACAAGAAGAGTCTCACAAACAATGGGAAGATAAAGAAATAATCCTGAAATGAAGGAAAAGAGGAAGCCTCAGAAAGAATGCTAAAGGAAATAGAGGCAAATCAACAATAAGATATTGAGTTCAAAGCAATGGTCATAAGGAAGCTCAAAGAGCTCACACAGAATTGCCAAAAACTACACAAAAACTACACGAACTAACTGCAAACTATATCAACATGAAAAAAGGAAGAGAAACTATCAACAAGGGCCAAGGGGAAATGAAGAATACAATTTCTGAAACCAACAATGAAGAAGGAATCAAAAGAAGGCTAGATGAGGCAGAGGATCAGTGAGCTGGAGGACAAGGTGAAAAGAAACACACAGAAAGATCAAGCAAAGGAAAAAAAGACTCAGAAAGAATGCAGAGGGGTTAATGGAAATGTAGGACAACATGAAATGTAATAATATCCACATAATAGGGATACCAGAAGGAGAAGAAGAGCAAGGAATAGAAAACCTGCTTGAAAAAGTAATGATGGAAAGCTTCCCTAATTTGATGAGAGAAAAAGTCATACAGAAGCAGGAAACAAAGAGTCCCAAACAAAAGGAACCCAAAGAGGCCAACTTCAAGACACAGCATAAGTTCAATGGCAAAATTCCAAAACAAAGAGAGAATCTTAAAGGTAACAAGAGAGAAACAGGAAGGAACATACAAGAGATCCCTGATAAGACTAGCAGCTGAATTCTCAAAGGAAACACTTCAAGCCAGAGGGGAATGGCAAGAAATATTCCAAGTTTTGAAAACCAAGGGCTTGCAACCAAGACTCCTTTATCCAGCAAGGCTCTCAATTAAAATGGAAGACCAAATAAGGATTTCCCCAGACAAAAGGAGCCTCAAAAAATACATCTCCTCCAAACAAGCTCTGCAAGAGATGCTAAAAGGTCTGTCTTAAGGATAGGAAGAAAAACAGCGACAGAGGAACACAGGTATGAAAACATGACAATGAATAAGGACCTATCAATAATAACCTTAAATGTATTGGTATTAAATACCCCAAACAAAAGACATATAATAGCTGAATGGATAAGAAAGCATGACTCACACTTATGCTGCCTACAAGAGACCCACCTCAGAACAAAAGACCTACACAGATTGGAAGTGAAGGGATGGAAACAAATATTCCAAGCAAAGAAACATGAATAAATGCCAGATTAAAAATATTTATATCAGAAAAAAATAGAATTAAAAAATCCATAAAAAGAGACCCAGAAGGTCACTTCATAATATTCAAGGGAAGAATTCATCAAGAATACATAAACAGCCCTGGCTGGCGTAGCTTAGTGGATTAAGCGCGGGTCTGTGAAACAAGAGATCGCGGTTCGATTCCCAGCCAGGGCACATGCCTGGGTTGCAGGCCAGTTCCCAGCAGGGAATGCACAGGAAGCAACCATACATTGATATTTCTCTCCCTCTCTCCTTCCCTTCCCCTCTAAAAGATAAATAAATAAAATCTTTAAAAAAAAAAAAAGAATACATAAACATAGCAAATATATATGCACCCAACACAGGGGCACCCAATACATAAAGAAAATCTTGGAGGACTTCAAGAAGATATTGACAGCAACACATTTATGTTAGCCTATTTTAATACCCTACTCTCAAAAAATGAATAGATCTTCCAAACAAAATATCAATGAAGATATTGTGGCATTGAACAATGTCCTAGATCAAATGGACTTAACTGATATATATAGAGAGCCTTTCATCCCAAAGAAGCAAAATACACATTCTTTTCAAATGCACATGGAACATTTTCAAAGATAGACCACATGATAGGAAACAAAACAAGCCTCATCAAATTCAAGAAAATTGAAATCATATCAAGTATTTTCTCCAACCACAAGGGACTGAAACTACAAACCAATCAGAAGGAAGAAAAACCCAAAACACTGAAAATCATGGAGATTGAATAGCATACTATTAAGCAATAAATGTGTCAGGAATAAGATTAACGAAGAAATAAAAAACATTTCTGGAAACAAATGAAAATGAATTTACAACAATCCATAACCTATGGGACCCAGCAAAGGCAGTCCGGAGAAGGAAGTACATAGTTGTACAGTTCTACCCAAAAAATATAGAAACATTTCAAATAAACAACCTAACCCTACACCTACTTATAAAAACTCTAAGAACAACAACAAAGAGAGCCCAAGCAAGTAGAAAGAAGGAAATAACCAAGATCAGAGCAGAATTAAATGAAATAGAGACTAAAAGCATAATTCTAAGGATCAATAAATCCAGGAGCTGTTTCTTTGAAAAGATAAACAAAATTGACAAGCCTTTAAGCGGACTCATCAAGAAAAAAAGGGAGAGGACCTAAATAAACCCAATAAGAAATGAAAGGAGAGAGATTATAACTGACAACACAGAAATACAAAGGATCATAAGAAATTACTATGAAGAACTATATGCCAAGAAATTTGAAAACGTAGATGAAATGTACAAAATTCTGAAAAATATAATCTTCCCAAAATGAATGAAGAAGAAGCAGGAAGCCTGAACAGACATAACAGCTGATGAATTTGAAGCAGTAATCAAAAGCTTCCAACACATGAAAGACCTGGACCAGACGGTTTCACAGGAGAATTTTACAAAGCATTTAAAGAAAGGCTAACTCCTATCCTTCACAGATTATTCCAAAATATCCAAGAAGTTGGAAGATTCCCAAACTCTTTTTATGAAGCCAGCATTATCATAATCCCAAAATCAAATAAAGATGTGACAAAGAAAGAGAACTTCATGCCAATATGGTGATGAACATAGATGCTAAAATTCTCAACAAAACATTAGCAAACCACATTCAGCAATATATGTACCATGATCAAGTAGGTTTCATCACAAGGATGCAAGGATGGTAATATTTGCAAATCAAAAAATATAACATATCACATAAATAAAACAAAAGACAAAAGATCACGTGATCATATCAATAGATTCAGAAAATGCATTTGATAAGCTACAGCACTGAATTATGATAAAAACACTTAGCAAAGTGGGAATAGAGAGCTAATTCCTCAACATAATAAAGGCCGTATATGAGAAACCTATAGCCAACATAATACTAAATAGGCAAAAATTTAGAGTTTTGGTACTAAGATCAGGAACAAGACAAGGATGCCTACCTTCACCACTCCTATTCAGCATAGTACTGGAAGACCTAGCCACAGCAATCAGACAAGAAAAAGAAAAAAAAAGGCATCCAAATTGGAAAGAAGGAAGCAAACCTGTCACTGTTTGCAAATGATAGTGTACATAGAAAATCGTACAGACTGCCCCCCAAAACTTCTGTACCTAATAAGTGAACTTGGGAAAATCACAGGATGCAAAGTCAATATTCAGAAATCAAAGGCCTTTTTGTACATCAACAATGAAATATCAGATACAGAAATCAGGAAAAAAATCCCATTTGATATAGAAACAGGATAAATGAAGTGCCTAGGAATAAAACAAACCAAGGATGTAAAAGACTTGTACTCAGAAAACTACATAATACTGATGAAAGAAATTAAGGAAGACACAAACAAATGGAAGCATGTACCATGCTCATGGATTGGAAGAATTAACATCATCAAAATGGCCATACAACCCAAAGCAATTTATAGATTAGATGCAATACCTATTAAATACCAATGACATATTTCATAGATATAGAAAAAACATTTCAGAAATTTATATGGTACCATAAAGACCAGGAATAGCTGCAGCAATTTTGAGAAAGAAAAACAAAGTAGGAGGGATCACAATATCTAATATTAAACTGTATTACAAGTCCACTGTAATCAAAACAGCCTGGTACTAGCATAAGAACAGACACATAGACCAGTGAAACAGAAAAGAGAGCCCAGAAATAAACCCAAGTCTCCCCAGTCATTTAATGTTTGACAAAGGGAGAAGAAGCATACAATGTACTAAAAATAGCCTTTTCAATAAATGGTGTGGGGAGATCTAGACAGCACCACTCAAGAAAATGAAAGTCAATCACCAACTTATACCATATACAAAAATAAATTCAAGGTGGATAAAAGACTTAAATATAAGTCATGATACTATTAAATTCCTAGAGGAAAACATTGACAGGAAAATCTCAGGGATTCCACGAACCAACATCTTCACTGATATGTCCCCTAAAGCAAGGGACATAAAGGAAAGAATAAACAAATGGGACCTCATCAAATTAAAAAGTTTCTGCATGGCTAAAGAAAACAGCATTAAAATGAAACAGAACCAATTATGTGGGAAAACATATTTGCCAATGATTCCTCAGACAAGGGTTTGATCTCTAAAATAGATAAAGAATTCACATGACTCCACTCCAGAAAGACAAGAAACTCAATTAAAAAATAGGTAAAAGTCTTGAATAGACACTTTTCCAAGGAGGACATACAGAGTGCCCAGAGACATATGAAAAGATGCTCAGCATCACTAGCCATCAGAGAGTTGCAAATTAAAACCACAGTTAGATACCACTTCATGCTGGTCAGAATGGGCATCATAAACAAATCAACAAACAAGTGTTAGAGAGGATACAGAGAAAAGAGAATCCTAGTGCACTGTTGGTGGGAATGTAGAATTGTCCAGCCACTGTGGAAAACAATATGGAATTTCCTCAAAAAAATAAAAATGGAACTGCCTTTTGACACAGCAATTCCACTCCTGGGATTTTACTGTAAGAACCCTGAGACAAAAATCCAAAGAACCTGTGCACCCCTATGTTCATAGCAGCATAATTTACAATAGGCAAGTACTGGAAACAATTTAAGTGCCCATCAACAAATGTGTGGATCAAAAAACTATGGTACATTTACCCAATTTAATACTATGCAGCAGGGAGAATGATGGAGCTCCTAATTTTGGGGACAGCATGGAAGAAACTGGAGGGCATTATGCTAAGTGAAATAAGGCAAGGGGTGAAGGACAAATACCATATGATCTCATCTTTATTTGGAACATAATTGACAAAGAAAAAAGCAAGAAAAATATAACCAAAGACACTGAAAGTAAGAACCATGTGACAGTAACCATAAGGGAGATGGGAGGGGATAATGGGAGAAAGGGTTTTCAGGAACTACTATAAAGGACACATGGACAAAACCAAGGGGGAGGGTGGAAGCAAGGGAGGGAGTTGGGTTTAGCTGGGGTGGGGTGAAGCGGCGGGGGTAAAATGCAGACAAGTGTAATTGAACAACAATAAAACAATTTTTTAAAAAGTGCTCAAATAAAACTGCCAACTAAGAATCCTATATCTAGCAAAGTTATATTTCAAAAATCAAAACCTGAGAGAATGTGTTACTAACCAATCCATGTTACAAAAAATAGTGAAAAAAGTTTTTTCACACTGAAAGCAAGTGACCCAAGGTATTAATATGGAGTGACAGAAAAAAAAATCTACAAGTAAAGGCAGTTAAATAGTTATGGCAAACAATTTAAATGCATACTTATTTTATTTTATCCACTCCCCTGATTTTAAAAAAATGATTGTGTAAGCAGTATATACACCATTATATTGATGAGTCTTAAATATGTGAAAATGTAATATATTTGCCAAATTATTACAAGGATGAGGGAGGAAGCAAAGCTGTTTTGGGCTAATCAATTAAATCTATATAATAAATAAAAACTGTAGGGCATATAAAAAGAACTGGAAGTGTAAAATTAAAAAGCAAATATAACAAAAGATATGAATAGATGTTTTTAATTGTTCTTATAAAGTTACAAGTACAGCAATATATTGTTGGGTTTTATATATATGTATATATATATACATCACAAAAGTGAGAAATATAGGATTAACATTTCTATATATGATTGCAATAGTTTTATAAAATGTATTTTGACATGTTAGAATGTATGTAATGAGTCATATAACAGTCATTAATGAAGTATCAATAATCACACAGAAAAATATTGAAAAATAAAATTTTCATATTAAAATATTAATAAGAAAATAGAGGAACAAAAATTCATGGGACATAGAGCAAAGAAGAAATAAAATGGGGCCCTGGTTTGTTAGATCATAGTCCTGATAAACCAGTGTTGCAAATTCCATTTTGAGGGAGCACATCCAGGAAACAACCAATGAATGAATAAATAACTGGAATTGAAAATCTATGTGTCTGTCTGTCTGACTGACTTTATCTCTCCCTCCTCCTTCCCTTTCTTTCTCCCCCTGTCTCTCTCTCTTCCTCCCTTGCTTTCTCAATCTAAAATCAATAATAATGTAAAGTGGCAGAAGGCAGAAGTAAATTCAACTATATACAGTAGTATTAAAAGTAAATGGATTAGACAATCTAATTGGAAGAGAATAATTGTCCATGTAGATAAAAACCAAGATACAACTATATTCTGTCTACACAGAATATGCTTTATATTTAAAGTACATAAACTAGACTTCTGGCCAAGATGGAGGCATAGGTAGATACACTGTGCTTCCTCAAACAACCAAAAGAAGGACCGTAACAAATTTAAAAGCAAAAAAAAAAAAAAAAAACAAAACAACCAGAACTGCCAGAAAATCCAACTATATGGAAGTCTGGCAGCCAAAAAGTCAAAGAAATATTCATCCAGGCTGGTAGGAGGGGCAGAGGGGACATGCAGAAACGCAGGAGCTGGCAGATAAAGGCAGGTGAGGTAGCAGCTAGTGGATTAATTGAGGCAACAGCTGGTGGAGCGGAGCATCCCACATTTGTTTATGGATAAACCAGGAGGAACAACTGGGGAACGAGACAGACCAAGCAACCCAGGGTTCCTGCATGAGGAAATAAACCCTTAAAACCTCTGACTGCAAAAACCTGTATGGGTTTCTGTGATGGGAGAAATGTCCAGCCTCACAGGAAAGTTCACAGGAGAGACCCACAGGGTTGTAGAACATACACATATCCACCCACCTGGGAATCAGCAACAAAAGGGCCCAATTTGCTTGTGGGTAGTAGAGGAAGTGATTGAAAGCCTTCCTGGAGCAAAGCAAGTGACATTGTTTCCTCTCAGACGCCTCACCCACAGACAGTGCCACAAAGCAGTGATGTGGGTTGCCCTACCCTGGCCAATACCTAAGGTTCCACCCCTTACTACATAACAGGAAAGCACCCCCAAAAATGGCTCAAATGAAAGAACAGACCAAAACCCCAGAAAAAATACAAATAAGCAATGGAGAGATAGCCAACCTATCAGATGCAGAGTTCAAAACACTGCTAATTAGGATGCTTGTAGAAAAGGTTGAGTATGGTAAAAAAAAAAAGATACAGGAAAATGTGAAGGCTATGAAAAGCACAATTTATGATAGCCAGGTGCCGGAAGCAATCTAAGTGCCCATTAGTAAATGAATGGATAAAAAAAAGTCTGTGGTACACTTACACAATGGAAATCTACGCAGCAGAAAGAAATAAGGAGCTCCTACCATTTGCAACAGCATGGATGGATCTGGAGAGAATTATGCTAAATGAAAGAAGCCAGGTGGTGAAAGACAAATACCATATGATCTCAACTTTAACAGGAACTTAATCAACAAAACAAACAAGCAAGCAATATATAACCAGAGACATATTAACAAACTGACCAGAGGGGAGGTGGAAGGGGATAATGGGGGGAAAGGGAGGAAGGGTTTTCAGGAACATATATAAAGGACACATGGACAAAATGAAACATGGGTAGGATCAAGGGTGGGAAGTGGGGATGGCTGGGGTCAGGGGGAGTGGTGGGGAAAAATGGAGAGAACTGTACTTGAACAACAATAAAAAAAGTGAAATAAAAGAAAATGTACCTGGAACCAACAGTGATGGGAAGGAAACCAGGACTCAAATCAAATGTTTGGGCCAGGAGGAAGAAATAAACATTCAATCAGAACAGAATGAAGAAACAATAATTCACAAAAGTGAGGAGAGGCATAGGAACCACCAGGACAACTTTAAACATTCCAACATCCAAATCATAGGGGTGCCAGAAGGAGAAGAGGAAGAGCAAGAAATTGAAAACCTATTTGAACAAACAACGAAGGAGAACTTCCCCAACCTGACAAAGGAAATAGACTTGCAGGAAATCCAGGAAGCTCAGAGAGTCCCAGACAAGTTGGACCCAAGGCAGCACACACCATGACACATCATAATTACATTACCCAAGATTAAAGATAAGGAGAGAATCTTAAAAGCAGCAAGAGAAAAGGAGACAGTTACCTACAAAGGAGTTCCCATAAAACTATCAGCTGATTTCTCAAAAGAAATCTAACAGGCAAGAAGGGTCTGGAAAAAAGCATTCCAAGTCATGAAAGGCTAGGACCTATATCCAAGATTACTCTATCCAGCAAAGGTTTCATTTAGAATGGAAGGGCAGATCAAGTGCTTCCCAGATAAGGTCAACTTAAAAGAGATCATAATCACCATGCCTTTATTATATGGAATGTTAAAAGGACTTATCTAAGAAAAAGATGATCAAAAATATAAACAGTAAAATGACAACAAACACAACTATCAACAACTTAAAAAAACAAACACAAACTAAGCGAACAACTCGAAGAGGAACAGAATCACAGAAATGAGGATCACATGGAGGGTTATCAGCGGGGAAGAAGAGGGGGAGAATGTGGG
>JAPYXV010001722.1:0-13828 GCA_028533065.1 Trachops cirrhosus | reverse complement strand
TTGCCTGTAAGGTCTCTTTGGAGAAATCAGTTGACAGCCTGATGGGAACTCCTTTGTAGGTGACTGTCCCCTTATCTCTTGCTGCTTCTAGGATTCTCTCCTTCATTTTTACCTTGACTAATGTAATTATGATGTGCCTTGGTGTGTTCCTCCTTGGGTCCAACTTCTTTGGGACTCTCTGAGCTTCCTGGACTTCCTGGGATTCTATTTCCTTTGCCAAATTGGGGAAGTTCTCCTTTATTATTTGTTCAAATAAGATTTCCACTTGTTGCTCTTCCTCTTTTCCTTCTGGTACCCTTATAATTTGGATGTTGGGACGTTTCAAGATGTCCTGGAGGTTCCTAAACCTCTCCTCATTTTTTTTGAATTCTTATTTCTTCATTTTTTTCTGGTTGTATGTTTCTTTCTTCCTTCTGGTCTACTCCATTGATATGACACCCAGTTTTCTTCCCATCACTATTGGTTCCCTGTGCATTTTCCTTCATTTCACTTAGCATAGCCTTCATTTTTTCATTTAATTTGCAACCTAATTCAACCAGTTCTGTGAGCATCCTGATCACCAGTGCTTTGAACTGTGCATCTGATAGGTTGGCTATCTCTTCATCGATTATTTGTATTTGCTGTGGAGCTTTGATCTGTTCTTCCGTTTGCGCCATTTTTTTTTATTTTAATTTTTTCTTTTTATCTTGTCGTGCCTGTTACGTATAAGGGGCAGAGCTTTAGGTGTTCACCAGGGCAGGTCAACCCAGTCATTGGGTTGTGATGCTGTATGTGGGGGCAGGTCTGAGAGGAAACAATGATGCTTGCTCCGCTCTCTGTCAGATTTCAGTCCCTTCCACCGCTTCCCCCAAGCAAACTGGGCCTTTCTGGTGCTAATTCCCATGTGGGTGGGCTTGTGTATATTCTAGGACCCTGTGGGTTTCCCCAGCAAACTCTCCTGTGAGGCTGGGAGTCTCTCCGTGCACCTCAACCCCCACAGGTGTTTTCAATCGGTGTTTCAGGCTCTATTTCCCAGCGCTGGGACCCTGTGTTGCACGGTCAGTCTCGCTCCCCAGTTTTGCCTAGTTTATCTGGGTGGGAGTATGGGACTGCCCAGTCAGCCAGCTGCCTTGTGGCCCGTGCCTCGCTTCACAGTCACAGCCTTGCTGGGTCCGCCCGCTGCCGTCTTGGGCGCCCAGGATGCTTTGCGCGCCTGGTGCCACCGCTTTTTGTGCCAAGACCCCTCTCCGCCCCGCCGCCTGGCTCCGCCCTTCTTATGAGTCTGGACGAATGTGTCTGTTTTAACTCCTTGGTTGTCCGACTTCCATACAGTTCAATTTTCTGTCAGTTCTGGTTGTTATTTTGTTTCTATATTGTTGTTGTCCCTATCTTGGTTGTGCGAGGAGGCACAGTGCATCTACCTATGCCTCCATCTTGGCTGGCGCATTAAAGTTATCTTTTCCATTTTACTCCTGGTTCACTATACTGTAAGCCACACTGACCTTTCTGTTCCTTGAACACATTAAATTCATTCCAGTTCCAGGATTGCTTCATTTGCTTTGCATTCTGACTAATATATTTTCCTTCTAAAACTTTGTATGGAAGATTCATTATCACTTAGATTACACTCAAATGTTTCTTCACCTAGACCTTTGCTGGCCACTCGAAATAAACAGGCATGCCTCCCTCCCTCCCTAGTGTTCTTTGCCATATTTCTCTATTATCTTCACAGCATTTATTAAAATCTAATATGCTCTTATCTATGAGCATATTGTCTGTTTACTTCCACTCAAGTTACACCTACACTATGACATACATTTGTAGGCACTCATTAAAAATGTATTCACTTGCCCTGGCCTGGTGGCTCTCACTTGGAGTGTCATCCTGTATACCAAACGGTTTCGGGTTCTGTCCTGGTCGGGGCACATACTGTAGGCAGCCTGTTGATGCTTCTTCTCTCTCTCCCCCCCCTCCCCCGCCCAATCTTCCTCCATCCCTCCCTCCATCTCTCTAAAATCAATAAAACAATCCTAAAATGAGGATTTTTTTAAATGTATTCACTTGACTGACTGATACAATCTCTTCAAACTGTTGTCATATTGAGTTCTGTAGTTGTCTGAAAGTCCTAGTGGGTTTTTTGTTTCCTTACTTTTAATATAAGTTAGGGTAGAAGCCATCTTGTTTCTCTGTGATAAACTTTTACCCTTTGAAGGCGACTCAGTGAGACCAGTGCTCCTAATTTAATATATGGTATTGATTAAATATGTAGCCCCAGCACTCCATTCAGTTTCTTCACTGCGTGCTGTAGCCTTAGCCCTTTCCCTCCCTAGTCATTAACCCCCTGAGGCAGCCAGAAACAATGGCCATATCTTGACCCAGGGTTACAAGGTGTGGGTTTCTGTTAAGCTGAAGGTATCTTGACCTAAAGTGTTTCAGCTCCTGAGCCCTAAGGTGGAACAACCCTCTGGCTACTTTCCCGTGAAACCAGGCAGAGTAAGCCAGAGCAGACCTCAGAGCTGTCCTCAAGACCTGAAGAAATGATTTATTAACCTTTACTTCACCCCTGGTCAATCAGCTTCCAACATAGCCCCTAACCTGTAACCCATCGTGTCTTGTGATTTTGCCCTATATAATGTGAAAGCTCTGTGCCACTGGGGAGTTCGGGCCTTTGAGCATTAGCTTCCCATTCTCCTGGGTAGTGCCATTTATAATAAAACAGTCTTTCTCTACTGCAGTTTTTAATATTTGGTGTTTGGTTCTGCTAGTGCTGAGTGGACAGACTTTCTGCTCAATAACAATAGTAGAATCTTCTTTTACAGTTTATTTTATTTCAAATAATACATCTTTGTGGTTTGAAAAGTTAATTAGTAGGTCGAGGCTTTTTAACATACCTGACTCCTATACCCCTGTTTTACACTCTTTGGAGTAATCACTTTCAACTCTTACAACTTTTCCTCCATTTCTTTAAATAATTTGCTTATGTCTTTATTTCTTGAGTGGTTTTCAATATGTAATTCAAAAACTTAAGGGGCACCCTGGCTGGCATAGCTCAGTGGAGTACATGCCAGCCCAAGAACCAAAGGGTCACAGGTTCAATTCCCAGTCAGGGCACATGTGTGGGTCGAGAGCCAGGTCCCCAGTAGTGGGTATGCCCAAGAGGCAACCACATATCGATGTTTCTCTCCCTCTCTTTCTCTCTCCCTTCCTCTCTCGCTAAAAACAAATTAATAAAATATTAAAAAAAAACTTAAGGGGCAACAAATGGTAGGTGCTTGATCCTTTCCTATATTACTTTTGTCTTTCTGATTTGTGATTCCCATTCCTTTCTTGCCTACTAATACTAATTCCATATCAGTTGCTGTATGTTTTTGCTGTAGTTTTTTTTAAGTGTATGTGTCTATATGTATATTCATTAAGTCTAAATAACTTATTTTTAATGTTTGTTTTTTCCTCTAACAGATTAAACTTGGACATAGATCAGAAGCTAAAGATGGTAAGTTACTTCATGTAATTTGACAGAACAAGAAAGATTTTTATTTCCACTGAGGAAACGTGTGAAATATTAATTAGAGTTAACAGTGGTTCTGGATAGAGTTATTGCAGGGTCCCAGAAGAGTAAAGGTCGACTCAGGAGAGAGGCAGGATATTTGTGACTTCCACCCTTTGGATGTAGAGAAGAATATTCAAGTCATCATAGTAAATGGAAGGCAGCAAGGGTATTAGTGTCTTGTCTTGCTGTCTTCATGTTTCAGGTGTGGTTACAAGCCATTGTTTCTTCATTTTCTGAACTTCTAATTACTTAGAAAATTCAGTATATACCTTCATAGAAGTACACAAAGCTCACTATAGAACCCTCATCCCTCGTCTAAAGCTGTGTTTGCCAGAGTGCTAAGTCCTCTTTAGTCATCAAGAAGTAGTTCCTATAAAAAAGGACCCGTTGTCTATGTAACACCTAGTGGCAGATCTTATTTTTTATTTTGTGTTCTGTCCTTTGAATTGGGAAAGATACTATGTTATCACTAGTCTGCTGTTAGCATGAAGAGTCTCCTGCTAATATTGGTAGGGCAAGCTTATACCTTAGTGTCTGTATGCTGCACATGTATTCCAGCAGTCTTTAGAAGTGATATTTTAGAACTAAAATGAGTACATTTTTCACCATTTATCATGGTCTGTGTAAGTGATTTTTAAGATAAAGCAAAGTAAAAGAAAAACATGTCATTAAAATTGTCAAAATAGCCCTTATTTTTCTGTAGAATATTCACTGCTATTTCCTGAGAGTCTAACCTTTCCCCAAAAATGTTTGTAAGGAGATCTGAGAATTATTTTTCACTTTTTGCTTTGCCTTTTTATATAGGTATAAATAGAACAGCCTTAAGAGAGATAAAATTATTACAGGAGCTAAGTCATCCAAATATAATTGGTGTGAGTATGATCTAAGTTGTTTCTGGGATTTGGGACCCTGCCTTTTCTAGTATGTTGGCTGAAGGCTCAGCAAAATGAATTGTTCTAAGCAAGCCTCGAAAAAGAGCTTAAAAGCTTATGAGGCTGAGATGTATTTTCCATCCTAATTGTTCCTGTAGATAGTGTCTTTAAAACTGTACAACTGAGGAAATAAATTAAATACTGGCATACCGGCTAATTTATGAAGTCATTTTGAAGCCTAGAGAGCTCTTGCATGTGTAAGACCTTGAGCACGTTCCCTCGCAGCTCTGTGCCATAGTCCCTGCCTTGTAGCGCTGTTGGGAGGCCAGCTGACCGAGTACATGTACGGTACCTGGAGGGGTGCCTGGCACAGAGAGCACTCGTTCAGCGAAGGATAGCTGCTGTTGCAACTTACAGGATTTTCTTAGGTGGGAATTTCCCCGAAGTGGAGACTGAGGTGAGGTTTTCATTGATTCATTTCTCAATTGGAAGTCCTAAAATTTGGGGGGAGAGGTTAAGTATTTAGTGATTTTTTTTTAATTAATAAAGTTTATATTTTTGTGCCTCAAAGTACTGATTCCTAGCAAAAAGAGAGATAGATAAATGTCAAATTTAATAAAATTGCTTAAACTCTATAGGGAATTATCAACTGCCCAAATGGTTGTTTACATTTTTAAAAAATTATTTAATTTGTATAATATTGCTAAGTATTTAATAAAGAATGACATCTTGATTTTTTTTTTTTTTTTTGAAATTTTGTTTTGTAGCTCCTTGATGCTTTTGGACATAAATCTAATATTAGTCTTGTCTTTGATTTTATGGAAACTGATCTAGAGGTAAGGTTAAGATTCCTAAAGGAATTTTTTTCTGCTTTTCTTTTTTTATAATTTATTAAAATTTTTTACCCTCTTTTTTTCTTACAGCATAGGACCTCACAGACTGAGGTCACCCTCCACAATGGATTTTTTTTTAAAGATTTTATTTATTTACTTTTAGAGAGAAGGGAAGGGAGGGAGAACAAGAGGGAGAGAAACATCAATGTGTGGTTGCCTCTCATGTGTCCCCTACTGGGGACCTGGCCTGCAACCCAGGTATGTGCCCTGACTGTGAATGGAACTGGTGATCCTTTGCTTCACAGGCCCATGCTCAGTCCCCTGAGCTATACCAGCCAGGGCCTTTTTCTCTGTTTTTCAAGAGAACCTAAATGTTTATTTTCTACTTATAAAGATATTAGTAGTCAAAAGAATGCTTAATTTTGAAATCTGGATATACCTAGGATCTTCCGAATTGTTTAGCCATATTCTTAATGTTAAATACAAAGATTTGGATTTTTATTAGCATTTGTCTACCAAGTTATCCTATACCTTATTGACATTTTTATTTTTGTGTTTTTTTAATTGATATTTTTAGAGAAATGAGTGTTAAGGCCTTTGAAAACTTAGTGCTTCTTTTCCATATTATCACAGAATACCAGTCAATCTTTTGAAAGCCAAGTTTCTTTTTGAGAAAAATAAGATCTCAGGTTTTTCACTAATATTAATTGAATCTCAAAAACTGACAGTCCAAGGGTATGAAGCAACTGGAATCCTCATGCATTGCTGGTGAGTCCACAAAATGGTATAGCTGCTTTGGCCTTGGCCCGGTAGCTCAGTTGGTTAGAGCATCATCCCAATACACCAAGGTTGTGAGTTTGATCCCCAGTCAGGGCACATACAAGAAGCAACCAATGAATGCATAAATAAGTGGAACAACAAATCATGTTTCTCTTTCTCTTTTCCTTCCTCCCTCTATCTCTAAAATCAATATATTGAAAAAAATTTTTTTAAATGGTACAGCTACTTTGGAAAATAGTTTGGCAGTTTCTTTTTTTTTAATCAAATATTTTATTATTGTTTTATTACAGTTTTCCCAGTTTTTCCCCTTTTGCTCTCCACCACCCCACCACCACCCCCGTCTCATAGTCATTCCCCACCCTGCTGTCCAAGGGTCATTCACACGTTCCCTGACTAGTCCCTTCCCCTTCTTTCCACCCTTACCCCCCACCCCCCTCTCATCTGGTTGCTGTCAGTCTGTTCCTTGTTTCCATTCCTCTGGTTCTATATTGATTGTTTGACAGTTTCTTATACAGTAAAATACACATTTACTACTTCTAGGTATTTATCGAAAAGAAACAAAAACACACTTACACAGAAATAAATTGCTACACAGATGTTTAGCTTTATATAATTGCCCAAAGAGAAAACAGTCCAAAGAGCTTTCACCCAGTGCATGTATAAACCAGCTGTGGTATATCCATAAAATGGCATACTATTTGGGAATAAAAGGAAATGAACTAATATGTGTAACAATATAACAAATCTCAAATACATTATACTAAATTAAAGAAGCCAGGTATAAAAGACTATATGTTGTATGGTTCCATTTATAGAAAAAGGCAAAAGTAAAGGAACAGAAATCAGATCAGTGGTTGCTGGGGTACAGGGAAGGATTGAGTATAGAGGGGCCTGAGAGAGTTTTGGGGGATTATGAAACTATTCCCCGATTGTACTGGTGATTATAGAACTGGGTGTGTTCATTAAAACTCATGGAACTGTGCTCTAAAAAGGGTGCATTTCCTAAAAAAATAAAATGGGAATTTTTAGCTCATGTAATGCATAAGTTGGAATAAACCGGTTTTAGGCACAATTCACAAATAATGCCATTGGAACTCAGTCTTGCACTTTCTTTTCTTTTCTGTTGCCTTCATCCATGGGCATAATTTCTCAATATAGTGGCTCAGGCACTTAGCTAGGCTTATATCCTTAGAGTTTAATAATCCCCGAGGAAAGAAGTTCTTTGTTCTTTTTGATTCTACCACAACTATGTGGTCTGGTTGATTGGCTTGACCTGGATCACATGTCTACCCCTGGACCAATCTGCTGGACAGCAGGCTGCGGTAGTCATGGACTGTGCTTGGGTCATGAGCCTACTTCTAGAGGCCACAGGCAGTGGTCAGTCCATTTTTCACCAGGTGGGTTGAGCTGGGAACAGGTAGTTTCCCAAAGCAATGTTGAATGCTCTTATCAGAAGGGGCTTTAATTCTGGGGCAGGTGAAAAAGCAAAGCAGTAGGAGGAAAAGCACTGCTTTCTCTCCAAACCAAGGATACTTTCCCTGATCACATGATGCGAAATTCTGACAATACTGCCTAAGGAGAGTTGGGCAAACTTTCTTGAGATTCACCTGTATGAATACATTCATTTTATGTCTGTAAATGATTTTATGTGGTGGCATTTATTTGTAATAATAAAGGTACCTGTACATTGTACACCTGCTTTACAGGTTATAATAAAGGATAATAGTCTTGTGCTGACACCGTCACACATCAAAGCCTACATGTTGATGACACTTCAAGGGTTAGAATATTTACATCAGCATTGGATTCTACATAGGGTAAGGTTTTTAACCTAGTATGGTAACTTCTTTATGTTGTTAAGTTGTATGGAACTAGTTTATTACCTAAATGGTCTGAATATGCAAATTGTTAAAGAAAGAAGTAGCTGGACTGTTTTATCCCAGCTTCTTCCTTGGTGTGTTCCGCCCATTCGTTCCACCAGGCGGTACTGTGAGGACTGTAAATCACTGTGTGAAATTTAGAAATGGAAGAGACCCAACCTTAACATTTTTCAAAATTGAAGAATTGTTAAGTTACTTGACCAAGGTTAAATCTATTTTTCAAGGTCAGTAGCTGCTGACAGTATTAGAACCTAGATCTTTGGCTTTAAGTTTACTGTTCTTTGTGCTATACAATTGTTGTCAGGGAAAAAACACTTGAGAATCTGGATTGAATTATACAATGTTAAAATTCCTTTAGAAAAATAATATTTCTGGTAGTCTAAAATTCTATGAAGTAATGAAATAAAATTTCTGAAATGGTTGAGTCATTCTTCTGAACATTTAAGTATTGGAATAAGACTGGTACTTAGATAGGTAGATATCCTTAGGCACCATATTTAAGTAAGTAGCTAAGAATATATATTTATAGTTGGTAACTCTCACACCTTAAACTTGGAATCCTGTTTAGGTTATTGCTAATATCTTCTTAGCATAGATTTTGAGACTGTGTTCCTCATCCTTTCTAAATGTGTAATGTTTTTATGTACTAAATTCACATATATTGTTGTTACTGAATTAGTGGCAGCAGCCATTTAATGAGTGTTCACTGTGAGCCTTTCACTACACTAGGCTCTTTGCAGAAAATATTAAATATAAGTCTCATAGCAACCCTGTAAAGTAGGTAAATTTAAGTTCAGTGAAATTAGGTACCTTGACCTAAGGTCTCACTAGGTAATATAACCAATTTTGTTTTGCTTTGATGTTTTACATCAATGAAAAAAATAATGATTGTTGTTTAATTTGGGGTGTTACCCTGCTTTTGCTAAGTTTAAAGTTATGCCAGCTAAATGTTTTGTTATGGTAGTCTCACACACCCTTC
This sequence comes from Trachops cirrhosus, assembly GCA_028533065.1. Lineage (NCBI taxonomy): Eukaryota > Metazoa > Chordata > Mammalia > Chiroptera > Phyllostomidae > Trachops > Trachops cirrhosus. Next base: position 4,955 of record JAPYXV010001722.1, on the reverse strand, counting down.
TTACTTGTTTGTTTAAAACTTCCATAATGTAGGATCTGAAACCAAACAACTTGTTGTTAGATGAACATGGAGTTCTAAAGCTGGCAGATTTTGGCCTGGCCAAATCATTTGGGAGCCCCAATAGAGCTTATACACATCAGGTTGTAACCAGGTAAGAATCCCTTAAATAACTCAAAGTTTATATTGTACAGGATATTAATCACAAGTGAGCATCATGTGGCTTCTTGTGGCAGAATTCAGGAATCATTGTTGAATTTTTGTTGAAAATACAGCCATTTTTGTGTTATTTCTATCCTACCACAGTGAGAAAAAATGCAGCCCTTCATTCAAACAAGAGTTGCATTAAATCTGTCCTCAGACATTTATCTAATAACTTTTCAGAGTAATTTATACTTTTTTTTAATAATGAAGACCATATCATCTTTTTTTTAGAGAGAGAGAGGAGAAGGTAGAGAGAAAGAAAGGGAGAGAAACACTGATGTGAGAGAGAAACATTGATCAGTTGCCTCTTGCATGCGCCCTGACCAGGACAGAACCTGCAACCTAGGCTCGTGCCCTGACCTGGAATAAAACCAGTGACCTTTCACTTTACAGGATGATGCCCAATCAAGTGAAGCCATACCGGTTGGGGCTAATTTATGCTTCTTGGACATTTTAGTTAGGTAGTCTGTAACCTTAGTGATTATTTTACATTATCACCTGATTTGGAGGGCCTGTGTTTACTTCATTAGTTGTGATTCCATATATTATATCATTCAGTGTGAATGAAAATTCTCTAAACAAAGAAGTGCATTGATGTTTTAATTTTTCATATTATTATACTTATTTTTTTTACCTTTTTGTTTTTATCTTCACCCAAGGACATGCTTATTTATTTTAGAGATAGGGGAATGGAGGGGAAAAGAGAGGGAGAGAAACATCAATGTGAGAGAGAAACATTGATTGGTTGCCCCTCGTACAGACCCCAACTAGGGACTGAATCCGCAACCCAGGTATGTGCCCTGACCGGGAATTGAGCCCATGACCTTTTGGTTTACAGGATGACACTCCAACGAACTGAGCCACACCCACTAGGCCTATAGTTGTAATATTTTATGTTTATACTTCAACATACACAAATTAAAAATCATATTAAATAGATAGGGACAGTAGATTTTATCATTTTTATCAGGGTGGCATTTTTTAATTTCTAAGGCTGTTTTAAGAATCTGAGAAGCTCTGGCTGGTGTGGTTCAGTGGACTGAGCGCTGACCTGCAAATCAAAAGGTCACCAGTTTGATTCCCAGTCAGGGCACATGCCTGGGTTGCAGGCCAGGTCCCCAGTAGGGTGCACATGAGAAGCAACCACACATTGATGTTTCTCTCCCTCTCTTTCTCCTTCCCTTCCCCTCTCTATAAAATAAACAAAACCTTTTTTAAAAAAAGGATCTGAGAAGATCTTCATTTTTTCTATCTATTCCTTTAAATTACTGTGTCAACTTCTTCCAAGTAAATCTCAGTGAGCATCAATCACCTGAACCTTAGTAAGACATAAGGGTTATAAATAGTTATTTATGTAATTGCTGGAAAGATTAAGCCTATGGGATTAATTTCAGGAATTTAGGAAAATAGGGACCCACATACAAAGCACTGTATACAGGGCATTTCATCTATCAGTTTCTCATGTTTTCATGCAAATCGTTTCATGCTAGTAATAGGTCAAGATAAAATGAGGACTGAGAATTGACAGATTAATGATGTGGATATCATTGTTGACCTCGACAAGAGCCATTTCAGTGGAGTGGTAGGAATGAGAGCCTGATTGAACAGAGTTTAAGAGGATGAGAGAAGAGGACTCAGAGGCAATAAGAGCAGACAGCTCCTCAAACTAACCGGAGAATGAAAAGGTAGCTGTTAGGGGAAGTAGGGTCTAAAGAAGTTTTTGTTGCTTCTTCAGTTTTAAGTTTACTTTTTTAGAGCCATAGAAATAATGGTATATTTGTATATTGGTGGTAATAGTTTAGTAGAGAACAAAAAATTGATGTAAGAGAAAGAGGAGAGAATTACAGGAGCAATGTCCTTGAAAATAGGCAAAAGACATGAAAGTCAAATTGAAAGATTGACTATAAAACAGTCAAGGGTAATTACAGATAGGAAGGCAGATTGTGTGAGTACAAAGGACTGTGGGTGAGTCTGTAGAAAACTGAATTTCGCCCTGGCTGGTGTGACTTAGTGGATTGAGCACCAGCCTGCAAACCAAAGGGGCAACAGTTGGATTCCCAGTCAGGGCACATGCCTGGATTGCCAGCCAAGTCGGGCCCCCAATAGGGGCGTACGAGAGGCAGCCACACATTGATGTTTCTCTCCCTCTTTGTCCTTCCTTTCCCCTCTCCCTAAAAATAAACAAATATTTTTTAAAAAGAAAAAACTGAATCTAATCAGTGAGATGATGTTTCACTGAGTTTTCACTAAGAAATACTTTAATAATTTTATTTTACCATGACTATATTTCTTTTTGTTCTTCAGGTGGTATCGAGCCCCTGAGTTACTATTTGGTGCAAGAATGTATGGTGTCGGTGTGGACATGTGGGCTGTTGGCTGTATATTAGCAGAGTTGCTTTTAAGGGTAAGTCTTGAATTGCTATACACACTTCAATATTGTTATAGGTATTTGTTCTTAAAATTTGTGGAGGAATTAATCTTCCCAGAGAGAAGAGCACCATCCTTACCACAAAAAGCTAACAAACAGACCAATTAAAAAAAAACTCTACTCCAATACAATCTTTTTATTAATGCTAATGTGAGATGAGAATACCTCCCATTTAGGACAATAAAGGTTTTATTGTTGATTGTTTCTGTCTTCTGAAATATAACTATAATGAAACCCTTATTGGGCTGTAATATGGCAATATTTCTACAGTAACTTAATGTGTTAGGATGAACCTTAGTCCCTGGGATTTTGTTTGGGGCTGTTTAAATGTACAATTTAAAGCAAGTGTGTCCAAACTTTTGGTATCTCTGGGTTGCACATTAAATACATTGCAACATGTAATCACACACACAAAAAAATCTCATAATGTTTTAAGTAAATTTACAATTTTGTGTTGGGCTGCATTCACAGCCATCCTGGGCTGCATGGGGCTTGTAGGCTGCAGGTCGGACACCCCTGTAGGCTATGTAATACCAACCACTGCAGCTGCACCTCTGTATCTAATGTTGAACCTTGTGTGAGAGAGTCATTTTAGCTCAGTTCAAGCAGAGCGGATGTGGTGGCCCTACTGACACCATTTTACAGTAAAGCATCCTTGCTCTGTCCTCGTTGGACGGAAAGATGCTGGCTCAGAAACTTTAAAGTTCAGGCTAGCCCTTCAGAATGATGAAGAATAAGGAATATTAGGGAATCCTTCTGAAGCTGATTTTTTCTCCCTGCATTCCAGATTGCAGTCCCTATTCTCTCTCCTCATGTCATATTTAAAGAAATGTGAACCCAAGACATAAAAATATAGTTGTTTATTTCCTTGAACACAGAAAGCAGCTTCTGTACACCAGAGAGAAAAATTACCTTCTTAAACATCTTTTTTTTTTTCCAGTTTAGTGTCAGTTCTATCTATCATTTTGAGCTCATCCCTCTGGGTGCTTGCAGAAAAAACCCTCACATTTAGACTGAAGGATGACAGTCTGTTGCTAGACTGGGCCCTGTGAGTTAGCTGGCGTGGCAGCTCTGCTGCTACAAGAACACAGAGTTGACCACAAGCCCACATTTGATGGTCTGTCGGCAACCAAAAGCACAGTGTATTCATGACCAAGAAAGAGAACAGTTCCCTAGCCTCTAATGTTATGACTTACTACTCCACTGAGAAAGTAAGAGGAGACAGTTTAGAAATTGTGGACGTGACTAAAATCATAGTGGGAGTCTTACCCTTTGGCATTCTTGCTGGAATCATTATTAAGGTTATGAAGAAATGGGCGGGTAGCCCTAACTGGTGAAGAATTCTACCATTTTCCCATATTTTTGTCCTGCACAATTAAGAAAAATACTTCTTTTTTAAAAAAGATTTTATTTATTTATTTTTAGAGAGAGGAGAAGGGAGGGAGAAAGAGGGAGAGAAACATCAATGTGTGGTTGCCTCTTGCATACCCCAAACTGGGGACCTGGCCTACAACACAGGCATGTGCCCTGACTAGGAATCGAACCAACAACCCTTTGGTTTGCAGGCCCACACTCAATCTACTGAGCTATACCAACCAGGATATTTCTTATTTTTAAACTGTCCATTTGTTCATTAGAAAATATGATATATGGAAATGCTCTCCATAAAGTTCTAGATCTATAGTGAGATCCTGTAGTCCAAACAGATAATAACTGGAAGCAGAATAGTTCTATAACATTATCATATATAAATTACACATTTTATTACCTTATATAATTATGATGGTAAATTATGGCATATTATGGTATTATATAATATTGATAGTTATATATTGAAAGCAGAGTAGTTAATAGAAAGATTTGCTATTAGGAGCAGTCATCCCTTTTCTGTAGTGTTGTTTTTCTTTTATATAAATTTTATAAAAGTAGGATTAGGCCTTGGCCATGTAGCTCAGTTAGTGTCATCCAGATATGCCAAGGTTGCTCGTGCGATTCCTGATCAGGTCACATACAAGAATCAACCAAAAGCCCTGGCTGGTGTGGCTCAGTGGATTGAGCACCAGCCTGAGACCCAAAGGGTCGCCAGTTTGATTCCCAGTCAGGGCACATGCCTGGGTTGCAGGCCAGGTCTCCAGTGGGGTCGCGCAAGATGCAACCGCACATTGATGTTTTTTGTTTTTGTTTTGTTTTTTTTTAATATATTTTATTGATAATGCTATCACAGTTGTCCCATTACCCCCCTTCATTCCCCTCCACCCTGAACACCCTCTCCCACTTCCATTCCCCCCCTTTAGTTCATGTCCATGTGTCATAAGTTCTTTAGCTT